>JAWRVZ010000189.1:297500-310000 GCA_037043235.1 Rhodeus uyekii | reverse complement strand
GATGGATGGATAGATAGATGATAGATGATGGATGGATGGATGAATGGATGGATAGATAGATGATAGATGATGGATGGATGGATAGATAGATAGATGGATGGATGGATGGATGGATGGATGGATGGATGGATGGATAGATAGATGATGGATGGATGGATGGATGGATGGATGGATGGATGGATAGATAGATGATAGATGATGGATGGATGGATGAATGGATAGATAGATGGATGGATGGATGGATGGATGGATGGATGGATGGATGGATGGATGGATGGATGGATAGATAGATGATGGATGGATGGATGGATAGATAGATAGATGATAGATGATGGATGGATGGATGAATGGATGGATAGATAGATGATAGATGATGGATGGATGGATGGATAGATAGATAGATAGATAGATAGATAGATAGATAGATAGATAGATAGATGATGGATGGATGGATGGATGGATGGATGGATAGATAGATGATGGATGGATGGATGGATGGATGGATGGATGGATGGATGGATAGATAGATGATGGATGGATGGATGGATGGATGGATAGATAGATGATGGATGGATGGACGGAGATAAATTGTAGCATTAAAACTGTTTAACTCCAACAGGTCAATTTAACAGTAAAAAATGATTTTTAAAACACATGAAATGTGAAAGCAATGTTTTTGCCTCCGTTTGACACTATCATTTTTCATGAACATCGTGCTCTCATTTGAAGAAAACATACATGTATAAAAATTATATATGTCGAAAAATATTAGGACACATTAAATTGATCAAATATTAAAGACATTAATATTACAATATTACAGTAGCTTTATATTTCAAATAAATGCTGTTACACTGATATAATATTACACTGTTTTACTGTATTTATCATCTAATAAATTCAGCTTTAATCACAGGAATAAATGACACTTTACTATATATTCACATAGAAAACAGCTGTTTTACACTGATATAATATTACACTGTTTTACTGTATTTATCATCTAATAAATTCAGCTTTAATCACAGGAATAAATGACACTTTACTATATATTCACATAGAAAACAGCTGTTTTACACTGATATAATATTACACTGTTTTACTGTATTTATCTTCTAATAAATTCAGCTTTAATCACAGGAATAAATGACACTTTACTATATATTCACATAGAAAACAGCTGTTTTACACTGATATAATATTACACTGTTTTACTGTATTTATCATCTAATAAATTCAGCTTTAATCACAGGAATAAATGACACTTTACTATATATTCACACAGAAAACAGCTGTTTTACACTGATATAATATTACACTGTTTTACTGTATTTATCATCTAATAAATTCAGCTTTAATCACAGGAATAAATGACACTTTACTATATATTCACACAGAAAACAGCTGTTTTACACTGATATAATATTACACTGTTTTACTGTATTTATCATCTAATAAATTCAGCTTTAATCACAGGAATAAATGACACTTTACTATATATTCACATAGAAAACAGCTGTTTTACACTGATATAATATTACACTGTTTTACTGTATTAATCATCTAATAAATTCAGCTTTAATCACAGGAATAAATTATATATTCACAAAGAAATTATATTTTAAATTGTAATAATATGTCATACCTTTACTGTATTGAACAAATTGGTGAGTATAAAATAATTTTTTGGTCACAAATATAACAAAATCTCATATATATTTCTGCTGCAAATGAAAGTGATGACAGCTAAACTGGAGGAAAACAGCAAAACAAACCCCACAAAGGGCAGGATTCTGCAGGTGTTGACAATTATTAGACAATTGTTCTCTCCTTATTCCTCCTGAGTGATGCGTGTTTAGTTGTGTGTTTTGTCGGGAAGTGCTGCTCCTCTGGGACAATCATCCATACGTGCGTCGCAAGGAGGTTTGGAGAGTTCAAGAGCAGTGAGGAGATGCTGGGAGACGTGCCGTTACACAAGGAGAGCTGGACCGGGACAGAGAAGAGCAACAACCAACAGCAGAACCGGTTTCTGCTCCTTTGTAGAAGCTGAACAGGAGAAGCACAGCCAGAGCTCTACAAAATGACCTTCAGCCGGCGAACGGTGTGCATGTTTCTGACCAAACTGTCAGAAACGGACTTCATGAGGGCCTGACGTCCAGCTCCACGCAGCATGATTGTATTTGACCGAGAGCAGGTTCACATGAGCACACGTGACAGACGCGGAAGAGTCTAGAGACGCTGTGGGAAAGTTATGGTGTGTGTGACATCATTCAGCATGACCAGTTTGGCTGTGGGTCAGTAATGGTCCGGGGAGGAACATCATTGGAGGGTTGCACAATGGTTCCTTCACTGCTGTTCGGTACCAGGATGGAATGCAGAGCCGTTGTGAGATCGTATGCTGGTGCAGAGCTCTGGGTTCCTCCTGGTCATGATGAACCCGGTCTCATGTGGCTGGAGTGTGACTCTTTAGATGATGAAGTCACTGATGCCATTGACTGGCCCTCACGTTCCCCAAACCTGAATCCAACAGAGAAATTCTGGGACATTATGTATTGGAGAATTAAGTAAATCATTATGTGGCAGCACAGGCTGTCCAGCAGCTACTGATCCTGTCCTGATCCGGTCTGGGAGGAAATCCCGCAGGACATCCTCATCTCATCAGGAGCCAGACGTTGTCATGAGTGCAGAACATACACACTTACACATGAGTTACTGAGAGGAACTTCATGTAACTTCAGTCTTTTACATTGATAAAAAAAAAATGTATATAAAAAAATCACGCATGGAATTTTTTTTTCTTATTATATATATATATATATATATATATATATATATATATATATATATATAGTTTATTTTAAGCGTGTGTGTGTGTGTATAGAAGGAGAGAGGGATAGGCTTTGCGTTTAGTGATAATATGATAATTATTTTTATGTAAAACAGCAGTGTATGTTTAAAGGGGCGCAGTGTCTCCTAAACAAAACGGATGTGAAAATAATCGATATAACAAAAATAAAACAATGCAAATATTAAAAATTGTGAGATTAAAAAGTGAATACATTACTAGTTTTTCTAAAGCAACAGTGTGTAACAGTGACACCTGCAGATAATTTCTGAGTCCAGGCGGGAGTCCAGTGGGCGTGGCTTCAGAGGAGGCCACACCCCCACCGCGCTGTGATTGGTTCATGTAATAAATCCCGCCTCTTGTTTTTGATCTGGAATCTGGCCAGATGAAGTCAATGATGGTGTGAATGGGAAGACTAATTGAAAAGAAAGTAAACATCTCAGCCACTTACTCATCAAAGTCAAACTCCCAATGCCTGAAAACACGTGAGCAACAAAGCTTCATATTGCTGTCTGTGACCAGCGTGAACAAGCTGAACCAATCATACATATTCACTCAATCGTTTCTGCCTTTATTTATTCATCTGGAATCTGTGAAAACACTAACTTGATCAAATGTATTCTTGTTTTTTAATAAATAGAACATTATATAGTTAGTATAAATGTACATAATAGAATTGTATTTGTCTCTCTTTTTATGTAATATTTATTTAACCTGGAGAATCAAGTTTAACAGGGACACAAATTTACATTTGATATGCATACATATACATAAACATCAAATATATATAAGTATATTTATGTATATATATATATATATATATATATATATATATATATCAAATTTAAATGTGTGTCCCTGTTAAACTTGATTGTAAATATATATATGTGTGTGTGTGTGTGTAATATGTGAGGACTTTACCTCCTCATCTTCAAACACGCACACCACTGGCGTATATGTGCTTTACAAATAACCAGAGACAGAAATCAGAGATTTCTGAGTAAATTCGTTCACCTTCACTGCTCCTGTGCAAATCAAACACACACACACACACACACACACACACACACACACACACATACAGAGAGACTTTATAGCAGATTAGAAAGGAAGAGCAATGTGGAAACGCAACGTGGCCAAGGTTATTAAAAAAAGGATGTAGCAAAGCAAGATGGCGAGTGCATGGCCCGGGGCATCATGGGAGATAAATGGTTGACCCGGGCGGTGTCAGGCCTGGATTGATGCTACTATCAGCAGTGTGTTCTCCCAACGATTTCACTCTCGCTGATAGAGTGTGTTATCTAGTTACTAGCATGAGGGCTTCGGCCCGCGGGCAAACGCAAGGTCAATCTCCGAGGACAATCTTTGTTGGACTAAATGAGAAAAAGAGCAGAGCCCAAAAAAAGAGAAAAGAGGAGAAGGAGGGAGAGGAATCAAAAGGCAGCTGTGAGGTCTACGTGATAAGATAAGCCAAATTACTCTCTTTAGCAGGATGAGCCGCGGGCGGCCGAGGAACACAACTGCAGGGAAAGTTAAGCAGAGCACAGCTCACCTGAGAAACACCTGGAAAACACACGCACACACACACTCTGATATGCACATGAAAGATGTCTGTCTCCTCACTCGCTCTGCACGGAGGAAAATCATTCTCTCTGATAAAAGTCATCTCACAATACAGGGCAGAGTGTCAGAACGAAACAATATTCACTATGAAAGCGTAACGACCAAACAGTTTTCTCAAAAAATGAACATTAAAATTAATAATGACATATTAAAGCTTCGTTCACTTGCATTATATGAAGAGCAGCTCGAGCGTCTGCTTTTGTGTTCCTTAGAAGAAATGAAATCGTGTTCGGAACAACATAATGTGATGATGCAGCGCTAAAATATAAAGACCAAACGTCTGAGACTGAGAAGGAAAATGCTTCTACTGTTCAATATGTGTGTGTGTATTAATTGATTTGACAGCACTATACATGCGGACACATATAGAGAAAACTTTAGGTTAGATGCGATTAATAATTAATAGTGATTAATAGATTTGACATCACACATTAACATATATGTATAGGCAGTGATATTGTAGAATAATATTCAGTTTTTATGCATACTTTTTTATTTAGATTATATTTTCACATTTTTAATTAAAATCATTTTGTTTGTGTGTTTTTTCCCATTTTTTCATAGTCTTTATTTATTTATCTGTAATTATTTTACTACTTCAAGTTAAACTAAACTGAATTTAAACTAGAATGAGAAATGCTGTCTTGGCAAATAGGTGAAATAAAAAAAAATGTTTTTTTTTTATTTCAGTTCAAATGTGTTTATTTCAAGTAAAATGTTGTCAAATTTTTGAAATAAATATTTGATATAAAGTTTTTTATATAATTTGTGTAGTTAATAACCCTGATTGTGAGCGATTTAAGTGTCTCTCTTTTGAATGATTGTGTTCATGTTGAGCTTCACGTGGTCAATGACACGCATTTATTCATATTTCATTTCATAAGCATGTCTTCAGACACTGTGATTGTGAGCAGGTTTAAGGAGGTTGTGTGTCAGATGTGTGTGTCTCCTCCGCCACTAGATGACAGTGCTGACTGATGGAGAGAGAACTGCAGTCCAGCTCACACAATAATAATACAGCAAATCAAGGATCCTTTATAAAATTAGGATCAGTGCATCACCTCTTTCCAGTGGATTTGCACACATGATTTTTGGACTCATTTTACCCACAATCCCTTGTGCAACAGAAGAGCTGGATAGTGATTACTCACCTCTGACTGATTTAAATGCTTTACACAAATGCACAGACACAGGAATGTCGAGATGTTTCTACCAATAGTCAAATTCTAATGCATTTCTGTGTGTGTGTGAGTTTGTGTGAGTGTGTGTGTGTTCCTGCAGCTCAAACAGGTTTAGTACTTTTTTGTATGCAAGTATAAAATGTATAGTTTAAATTTTTTTATAACAGTGTCTGTCAAATCCACAAATGTAAATGCAGTCTGCGATAACAAATTTTTATGATGTCATATGAAGCCCCAATTACACCGTTCTATTAATGCTCATAATCATATTTACATTTATCAGACGCTTTATCATAACACTCGCATTCCTGCATTTATCAGCTGCTTTTATCATCGCATTGACATTCTAATCAGTTCTTGCTTTCCCTGGGAATCGAACCCATGACCTTGATGTTGCAGGCACTGCTCTCTACTGTCTGAGCCGCAGGAAAGCTGTGATCTTTAGTATTTATTCTCACCATATATTACATGTATGTGAATTGCGAGGCTGCAACCTCTTGCCATCAGCTCCGTTCTGTTTGTCTTTCCTCTGTAATATTGCAGTTCATTTGACTCTCTGTGATCCCCTGATCCAGTGTGATCATCGCAAAAAAACTTTATTAGTTCCCCATAAGACAAGCAGCCGTTCCGCTTTAAAAGCTCAACGGAGCCTCGCTGAGAAAAAGTGACACAATTTCCTGTGCTTTTGTCTTAAGAGATTTATGGATTTTTATTTTACTAGCAGAATGTTCCTCATATTTTGGAATTGACTGTGTTATTATTAAACAGTTAGACAAGCTTGCTTATTGAACCTCTGCACAGAAACATTTTGAATGAAAGAACTTTTACAAATTTGGTTTTGACACTGACTTAAGATTTCATAAATCAGGGATGTTTTCCCTCTTCCTGTCAGCGCTTGTAAATATTAGCCAGAGGAGATCCAGAGAGATTGTGCGCTTTTCAATTTCAGCTCCTGCGCGACCGGATTATTCACTGACTACTGATGGATTATTAATGTTAGAGTCATGTTATGATGAGATATTAATTCTTCTTGTCAGTTATTGTTAGAATAATTGATGTCTGAGCATTAGCTAGTGTGTTTGTGTGCTTAACAAGTCCTTTGGAAACAAAACTGTCCTCAAAAATGAGCTATATGTGATCAAATCTTCCTTCAGGGACGTTTTCCAAGGATGAACTGATGAATAAGTAAACTAACACACACACACACACACACACACATTACTGACAAAAATATGGGGTTGGTAAGATGTTTTTAGAAGTCTTTAGAAGGCTGCTGTTATTTGATCAAAAATACAGTAAAAACAGTAATATTGTTAATATTAAATATATTATTATTATTTTAATATTCACCCACACTAAACGCAAAACCGCAACCTTTCAGGTCATTTTTAGGTAGATAAAATGTGAAATAGTACCGCATAGTCTTTCCTGTTTACATTAAATGTAGATTAGTCCTCCTTAAAGTTCAGCCAGGATCAGTGAGTGATATTTTTTCTTTTTCCTTGATGTTTAATTAACATTAAATCAAACAGAGACATGTTGAGAAAGGAAAGGCATACACTGGATCCGTGCAGCTCTTAAAGTGACAGCAGCCTAATAATTCTGCAAATGTTGCATGCATTTCATTTCGCAACTGTTCACTGAAGACACAACAGGCTACGTTTACTCGCCAAGGCCGTCTTACTTGACGTCATTTTGTGTGACTACGTCCGTTCAGGAGTGTGAAAGTAACTCAGCATTCGCATGCTGTCTGAGAACCGGCTCTCAGAGCTTTGGATGTTTGTGCAGACAAAACTTCTCACAGTCAACTTTTGTGATGCCTGATCAGGCAAGTGACGGTTGCATCAACTGTCCTGAGCGACGTTTACCCTGACAGTTAGCCATACGTTACCTGACAGTTAGCCATACGTTACCTGAGAGTTAGCCATACGTTACCTGACAGTTAGCCATACGTTACCTGACAGTTAGCCATACGTTACCTGACAGTTAGCCATACGTTACCTGAGAGTTAGCCATACGTTACCTGACAGTTAGCCATACGTTACCTGAGAGTTAGCCATACGTTACCTGAGAGTTAGCCATACGTTACCTGACAGTTAGCCATACGTTACCTGACAGTTAGCCATACGTTACCTGAGAGTTAGCCATACGTTACCTGAGAGTTAGCCATACGTTACCTGACAGTTAGCCATACGTTACCTGACAGTTAGCCATACGTTACCTGACAGTTAGCCATACGTTACCTGAGACTTAGCCATACGTTACCTGACAGCTAGCCATACGTTACCTGACAGTTAGCCATACGTTACCTGACAGTTAGCCATACGTTACCTGAGAGTTAGCCATACGTTACCTGACAGTTAGCCATACATTACCTGACAGTTAGCCATACGTTACCTGAGCGTTAGCCATACGTTACCTGACAGCTAGTCATACGTTACCTGAGAGTTAGCCATACGTTACCTGAGAGCTAGTCATACGTTACCTGACAGTTAGCCATACGTTACCTGAGAGCTAGCCATACGTTACCTGACAGTTAGCCATACGTTACCTGAGAGTTAGCCATACGTTACCTGACAGCTAGCCATACGTTACCTGAGAGCTAGCCATACGTTACCTGACAGCTAGCCATACGTTACCTGACAGCTAGCCATACGTTACCTGACAGTTAGCCATACGTTACCTGACAGTTAGCCATACGTTACCTGACAGTTAGCCATACGTTACCTGAGAGTTAGCCATACGTTACCTGAGAGCTAGCCATACGTTACCTGACAGTTAGCCATACGTTACCTGAGAACTAGCCATATGTTACCTGACAGTTAGCCATACGTTACCTGACAGTTAGCCATACGTTACCTGAGAGTTAGCCATACGTTACCTGAGAGCTAGCCATACGTTACCTGACAGTTAGCCATACGTTACCTGAGAGTTAGCCATACGTTACCTGAGAGCTAGCCATACGTTACCTGACAGTTAGCCATACGTTACCTGAGAACTAGCCATATGTTACCTGAGAGCTAGCCATACGTTACCTGACAGTTAGCCATACGTTACCTGAGAACTAGCCATACGTTACCTGACAGTTAGCCATACGTTACCTGAGAACTAGCCATACGTTACCTGAGAGCTAGCCATACGTTACCTGACAGTTAGCCATACATTACCTGACAGTTAGCCATACGTTACCTGAGAACTAGCCATACGTTACCTGAGAACTAGCCATACGTTACCTGAGAGCTAGCCATACGTTACCTGACAGTTAGCCATACGTTACCTGACAGTTAGCCATACGTTACCTGAGAACTAGCCATACGTTACCTGAGAGCTAGCCATACGTTACCTGAGAGCTAGCCATACGTTACCTGACAGTTAGCCATACGTTACCTGACAGTTAGCCATACGTTACCTGAGAGCTAGCCATACGTTACCTGACAGTTAGCCATACGTTACCTGAGAGCTAGCCATACGTTACCTGACAGTTAGCCATACGTTACCTGAGAACTAGCCATTCATTACCTGAGAGCTAGCCATACGTTACCTGAGAGCTAGCCATACGTTACCTGACAGTTAGCCATACGTTAGGCATCCTTACTGTAAATAAAGCTCCTTAAAAACTTTAAGTGTTTCCCGTCGGCAATCAGACGTTCCACACACACCTACGCTCTTCACGACTATTTGAAAACTAGGGTCAAATGTAGGAGATTCATCATGATCGACAATCTGAATTGTGATTTTCCCAATTTTGAGAATATCCAGATTGGAACAACACAGACTTTTCTATTTGCACAAATTAAAACACAGTGTTGCTTTGAACAGTCAGTTCTCAAAATAGTCATTAAATATGTATTGATTATTTTTTTATTAAAACTTTGAAAGTTATTCAGTCAAGAGTAGTGAGTGTCACATTAATGGCACAGCAGGTATTTGCGTGAGGCTTTAAGAACGAATGCAGGGGTTGAATATAATGACAAGCATCTGATTTCTTTCCCAACTGTTTATTCACTTAAGACTTTATTGAAATACTCCCCAAGACAGACATCTGACCTATTTTTGACTGTTTGACCGCGCACCTGAAACCTCTCAATATTGATCATTGTAAAATCATCAGATTCCTCATTATATAAACACTACAGATCATTCCTTACTTAGTAAGTTTGTTACTTATCAACTAGTAAGGTGAAAATATTGTAAACTGTGTGTACTGAAAGTATAGTGTTGTATTGAATATTGTATAGTATTGAACGTCTGTATATGCAGCACTTGCACGCGGTAAAATGCAATAGTCAAAATAAATAATTGCACAACTGCAAAATCAAGGTCAAGGAGAGATTCATTCTGTCTCATTTCTGATTAATATCAATATTAAAAGCAATTGTGCTGCTATAGAAATAGAAGGTTAAGTATGTGCTGCATTCATACAAAAGAGAGATACTTAAATCGCTTATAATCAGGGTTATTATCGTTAAATTATACCAAAAACTTAAAAGCAAAATATTTATTTCAAAAACATGACAATATTTGACTTGAAATAAAACACATTATAAATGTCTTTACTGTCACTTTTGCTGAAACCATGCTGAAAAAAGTATTTCTTTCCTTCAAAAAAGGGGCTTTTATGTCACACAAGACACATAAAAGCTGACCTCTGACCTTCTTGACTTTGTGCAGCTCAAAGCGGGCACACACACACACACACACACACACACACATGCACAGTCTGTCCTGTCAAAAGTTCTGTAAAGTCTTGCTTTCTAATAAAGTCTCATTCCAGCATCCATCCATCTGACGCGTGAGGGGTCAGACAGCGTGAACTCTGCGTGTGTGTGTGTGTGTGTGTGTGCCATGGTCTGGACATTGATAAATTCCCTCTGCCGAACGATCGATAAACGTCTGTTATGGGCCAGTGATAGCCTGCAGCGAGCCTCATAATTATACTGTCACACACCAGTGACACGCACACACTCTCTCACTCACTCGCTCGTCGACGTCTGATTGGCAGGTGGACAGCTGTAACCGAGGGCAACGAGCCCAGAACCGGCTCCCGTGCCGACCTGCGCGGTCACTCCGTCTCGTGACCGTCAGACTCAAATAAACAATCAGTGTGATTATTAACCCGACTCATTTGTGCAGTTTGGAGCTCTCTGTTCTCGGGATGTTTGTGCAGTGATGCTAGTGCTGATAACAGCCGGACGCTTTGAGATGAAGAATTCTCCATCGTAAACTCTGCGTCTGGGTGGTTGATTGCTGAAGCTCTTATCTGACATCTCTGCACAAACACCAGCTGACGCGGTGAAACGTTCCCACTTGTAGATGCCAGAGATATTTTTTGCTTCAGTGAGTGAATTTGACATGCATTTATTTATATTTAAAGTCCCCATGAAATCAAAATCAAGTTATTTTCCGCTTTTAGAAAGAATATTCCCTTAGTATTTAGCATGAAGCTAGTGTGCTCCGAAACAATGACAAAACTCTCACTTTTGCCAATAGTTTGATGACATCACTGCACTTCAGCTTGTCATCAGATTTTCTGTCCAATCAGACGCTCTGTAGAATCCGAAGCCCCGCCCCCTACATTACGAACAGAAGCTGCGGCTGAAATGGGTCACTCGTTCACACATTCATCAGTGTTTTCTACACGGTGAGCGGCTCATAGTCTCTATATCGGGGACAGGGAGCGATTCAGACAGTGGGAATATCTCTCATTGGGGGAATGAAGGCTAGTTTGACGTTAGTGTCAGTGAAGCGCCGCAGATCCAGAGACACGACAGACCAGAGCGGATCATGTGATCGAGTCGCTGCTGAACACGAAACATATCGACCCGTTTGAATCCTGCAGAGAATCTGTATTTTACAGAGAGATGGAGGAGAAACGCTGAGAGATCAGGAGGAAACTGCAGCTTTATGGAGATCAACGGCTCTGGACGAGCTGTGACAGAAACTAAACGCTATTGGCTGTTTAAAAAGGGGGAGGAACTGTTTGATAAGCCCCGCCCCCACTTCCTGTTTAGGCGGAAGTTATGTCAAGACACTTCAGTGTGACTTTAAAGGTGTAGTCTGGTGTTTTTTCACGTTTAAATATTTTTTCATATTCCGTCTTACAAGGGAAATATACGTAAATCATTTGTTTAAAAATATTTGTTTCATTATTTGAGCATCTTGACCAGCCCAACGAGTCTATGGTGTGATTTAGAGCGGGACTGTTTGTCTGAACAATGGAAGTCAGTAGTGTTACCTGTGTGGAAACTAATATTTAGAAATTGATGCCAAAGAATTGCCATCTGATATGAGGAAAACTGCACAATGCTTGAGCGTTTTGGTTGATTGCCAGATTCCCATTCAAAAGTTTGTGGGCGTTTAGATTTTTCTTTAGAAGTCTCTTATGCTCAATAATGATCAATGTTTTTCATGAAATAACTCGTACATATCTCAAGCTGTTGACTGGAAGTGTGTGTGGTTTCCACGGCCTGGTATTAAGATGCATTTGAGTTGGATCGCAAGATATGGCAAAATACAGGCGTAACGGATCTCAAACGTCTTCCAACCACTTCCAGAGGCGGCCGAAAACTCATTCGCATGGATTGCTTTCGTAGTGTAAACGCTCATGTGGTCGAATGTGTCCGAACAGCCACAGAAGACGGCCTGCTCTCCACCCGCTCTCCACCCGCTCTCCACCCGCTCTCCACCCGCTCTCCACCCGCTCTCCACCCGCTCTCCACCCGCTCTCCACCCGCTCTCCACCCGCTCTCCACCTGCTCTCCACCCGCTCTCCACCCGCTCTCCACCCGCTCTCCACCCGCTCTCCACCCGCTCTCCACCCGCTCTCCACCCGCTCTC
This sequence comes from Rhodeus uyekii, assembly GCA_037043235.1. NCBI lineage: Eukaryota > Metazoa > Chordata > Actinopteri > Cypriniformes > Acheilognathidae > Rhodeus > Rhodeus uyekii. The sequence continues at coordinate 297,514 of JAWRVZ010000189.1, read as the reverse complement.
CACCCGCTCTCCAC
>JAWRVZ010000189.1:290000-295000 GCA_037043235.1 Rhodeus uyekii | reverse complement strand
GCACCACACAGCCGCCCCATTGTATTCTGGGAGGAGAAGATTTCACGCTTCGGCCTGTTAGAGTCCAGCTGCATCAGAACAGACGAGTGCAGGTCTGAGAGAGAGAGAGAGAGTGCATGCGCACATGAGAGTGTGTGTGTGTTGTCATTATTAGCGTGTTGTGTTGGCACCGGCAGGCAAAGAGCCATGCATGGACAAACATTAGTGTAATGCCTCACGCTAACACACAGAGATAATAACACTCTTATCCCTTAATTGAATAATGTCTTCAGACTGAAGCCTGCTGGGACACGAGCGCTTAAGAAAATGATCAGCGTCATCTGTCATTGACTGCCAACTCACTCACACAGACCTAAAGATCCCATCCTGCTGCGCACGCGCGTGTGTGTGTGTGTGTGTGCGGTTTCAGCTGCACTTTGAGGAAAAAATGTCCCAGAAGTGGGATAAATTTGACTGAACATCCTCGAAGGTAAATCAGTATTAAAATGCTGGTCTGGGTTTTCCTTTAGCATCTCTCCTCTAAAACTTCGATCAATCGTGGCATTTTCAGTGCATTCCTGAACAATCACAGGCGTGCAGATCATCACTCTGTCATTCCAGGAAACCGTACAATTGTTTCATGCAAATGCAAGTTAGAATCACAATCAGCTCCATCTTGCATCTCAAACTCAAAATATACCAAAGAATATTGTAATACAGTGGAGTTGGGTTGTGTCGACGGCCTCGGGGTTGCAAAAAAGCATCGAGATAACCCATATTACATATATTACATATATTAACTTATATTTTCCCACATGTAACCCGCAGACACAGATAATCCGCACACTCGTACAGCCAGCGGGTTTTGGGTTTTGTGTAAAAAATAACCCGCACCCATAGATTGATGAACTTTTGTGTAAGATCACATTTCGAATTTCAAATGTTGCTCGCATAACGTCAATTATCATAACTGTTCAGCTCGTACACAGTGCTTGTGCGCGAAATTCACACAATAAAAAAACAAACACAAGTCAGAAGCAGAAGAAAAACAAAAGGCATTATCTCCCGCTGCGCTCGTCCCTTTAAGAAGCGTCGGATGAGAAGAGAAGAGCCCGCCCTCATGCAGCACAGCCAATCATGTCTTCTTGCATGATTGACAGGTCAGACAGCCAATCAGCGGCAGCTGTCAGAGTGATAGTGGAAGCGGCAGAGACAACAACCCTCGCAAGAATGAAAAATGAACATTTATTGATGCACATGATGCGAGTTATTAAATGATAATGTACATGCTCGTGTTTTTGGTGTCTTTTTACTCAACAGTGTTGCCGCGATTTGTTTGATGAAGCGATTTAAAAACATTTTTACATACACTGCTGTGTATATGTTTGCTAACAACAAAAGGCAAAGTAAAAACACCTTCGACTCTTGATACAAACCTTTAATTATATTCTCCAACAATGCAAACACAAACATTACTCACAAAATCACAAAAAAACGTGTGGGATGCTACAGCGTGTTATTCCTCAGACGAGATCAACGAGCGGATCGCCATCCATGTGCAACACAAACTCAGCGCATGCGCAGTGAACTAGCTACGCTAATTAGTCACAAAATAACCATGTGAAGCGGAGAAGTTGTTGCTTTTCTGTGCTCAAGATATTAGATTTCGGCAACATAACAGAATCAACATAACCCACAAGAAAATGCTGAGACAAATAGAGATTTTGGCGGTTCCACTTCAAAAACGTCGACATGATAGTATTGGCGAGTTAACCGCGAGTCGAGATCAGTGAACTCCACTGTATATATATTATCTATAATTATTTACATTTTTGAATGTACCATTTTTTTCCTGTAAACTTTAAGATATTACATATAATTTATATAAAATAATGAACGACTTATTTCATTGAAGTATTTTAAATAGATGTGTGTAAAAAAGTTTTCTTTTAATGTTTTTTTTATGTGGTCAATATCCATTAATGTAACTTTATATAAAACAGCAGATAGTGTCATATAGTGTGTCTGTATTTCCATCATTACGTAAATGTGTGTTTGTGAAGGCGGAATATCTTGACCTTCAGTGGGTGAAAAACAAACATCATCACACCGAGAGACTGAAGAACTGCTGACCGATACTTACCTCACTGTTTTATACACACACACACACACACACACACACACACACACACACACACACACGTCATGTACAGAGACACACACGTCATGTACAGACACATACACACACACGTCATGTACAGACACACACACACACACACACACACACACGTCATGTACAGAGACACACACACATCATGTACAGACACACACACACACACGTCATGAACAGAGACACACACACACACGTCATGTACAGACACACACACACACACGTCATGTACAGAGACACACACACACACGTCATGTACAGACACACACACACACGTCATGTACAGAGACACACACACACACACACACACGTCATGTACAGACACACACACACATGTCATGTACAGAGACACACACACACACACACATACTGGCACACACACACACACACGTCACATACAGAGACACACACACACACAGACACACACACATACTGACACACACTCACATCACGTACAGAGACACACATACAGATACACCGAGACACACACACACATACTGACACACACACACACACACACACAGACACACACATACAGATACACAGAGACACACACACACATACTGACACACACACACACACACACACAGACACACACATACAGATACACCGAGACACACACACACATACTGACACACACACACACACACACACACACAGACACACACATACAGATACACAGAGACACACACACACATACTGACACACACACATACACACACACACACACAGACACACACATACAGATACACAGAGACACACACACACATACTGACACACACACATACACACACACACATACACACATACACATACAGACACACACATACACATACAGATACACAGACACACACACACACACACACACATACAGACACATACACACACACATTCACATACAGCCACACAAATACAGGCACAGACACCCACACACTGACACACACATACTCATACACACATACTCATACAGACACACACACACACATACAGACACATACAGATACACAGAGACACACACACACATACAGACACACACACACACACACACACACACACATACAGATACACAGAGACACACACACACATACTGACACACACACACACACACACATACAGACACACAAATACAGACACAGACACACACACACACATACAAACACACACACATACAGATACACAGAGACACACACACACACACACATACAGACACACAAATACAGACACAGACACACACACACTGACACACACATACTCATACAGACACACACATACACATACAGACACATACAGATACACAGAGACACACACACACATACAGACACATACACACACACACACAGAGACACACACACACATACAGATACACAGAGACACACACACACACACTGACACACACATACTCATACACACATACTCATACAGACACACACACACACATACAGACACATACAGATACACAGAGACACACACACACATACAGACACACACACACACACACATACAGATACACAGAGACACACACACACATACTGACACACACACACACACACATACAGACACACACACATACAGATACACAGAGACACACACACATACTGACACACACACACACACATACAGACACACAAATACAGACACAGACACACACACACTGACACACACATACTCATACACACATACTCATACAGACACACACATACACATACAGACACATACAGATACACAGAGACACACACACACATACAGACACATACACACACACACACACACACACACATACAGATACACAGAGACACACACACACATACTGACACACACACACACACATACAGACACACACACACACATACAAACACACACACATACAGATACACAGAGACACACACACATACTGACACACACACACACACACATACAGACACACAAATACAGACACAGACACACACACACTGACACACACATACTCATACAGACACACACATACACATACAGACACATACAGATACACAGAGACACACACACACATACAGACACACACACACACACACACATACAGATACACAGAGACACACACACACATACAGACACACGAATACAGACACACACACACACACACACACACACATACAGATACACAGAGACACACACACACATACTGACACACACACACATACAGACACACGAATACAGACACACACACACACACACACACATACAAACACACACACATACAGATACACAGAGACACACACACATACTGACACACACACACACACACATACAGACACACAAATACAGACACACACACACACACACACACACACACATAAACACACACACACACACACACACACACATACACACACACACACACACACACACACACACACACATAAACACACACACACACACACACACACACACACACATACACACACACACACACACACACACATACAGGCCTGGAGGTCATTAGCTCATTAGTGGTGGAGAAAAAGGAACAAACTGTTTCAACTTCACAGCCTTTAAACATCTAAATAATTCAAACACAAGCACACACACAATTCTAAATTATTCACCAAAAGACGAACAGAATTATTACAGGAAGAATTACAGAACTACTATGCTGTCAACGTGAACAGGAAAGTGTGTGTGTGTGTGTGTGTGTGTGTGGATGGACAGTAGAAAAGTAGTTTCTGTCATGTTCTGTAATTCACTTACACACTTGTACAGTCTTCAGCTTTACACAGAAGAGTATCACAGTTCTGTGATGTTTAGAATAATGACACTTAAAATAACTTTAACCTCTCTCTCACACACACACACACACACACACTCTGAACGGCCCTCG
>JAWRVZ010000189.1:280000-282500 GCA_037043235.1 Rhodeus uyekii | reverse complement strand
GTCTACTATATCGTTTAAATCTGCTTTTTGTGCAATATATACATATCAAAAATCACATTTCTCAATAATGAATTACAATTAAGAAGGAAATGTCATATGTGTGTGTTTATCTGTGTGTGTTTGCCCGCGGCCGCCGCTGCATTAGAGTCTGTAGCAAATGGAATAATGGGACACGATGAGAAATCCCAGTGTTGAGCAATAAGGTGCTGATGGGATTGTTTAATATCCCAAAGCCGGTAACCAGGTTTACACACAGACACACACACACAGCAGAGAGAGAGAGGGAGAGAGTGTGTGTGATTTAATGTCTGTGTTTAATATCTCCTGTAACCAGGTTTGGGCGTTTTGGACATCACCACTGGGGCCTCGTAAGCGTGTGTGTATGTGTGTGTCTTATTGGGCATGTTTAATATCCCGCGTAACCAGGTTTGTACATCACCACTGGGGCTGCCCGTATCGCTACACACCATCGGCCCGCCTCACCAATCTAATATGGCAGCCAAACCCTCCATCTCTCTCTCTTTATTTCTCTCTCTTTCTCTCAGTCTTTCACACAGAAGCCCAACGCCAATCAATTGTCCTCTCACCAATTCCACTACATTGTGATCCATCGCTACGGTAACCGGCCGAGGCACCTGCACAACATCCCATAACTCAGCAGCAATCATCTCCCGTCCCGTGCCGTGCCAGCGCTTGATTGCTTGAGCAAATGAAGAGAGATCATCGTGAGTGAGTCGGGATGCTCTATAAAATAAGCAGGTCTCTAGAACCATTCAAAGAAAATATAGAAATCGATACTTTTAATTCAGCAAGGATGTATTAAAGTGACAATAAGTGACACTAAAGGCATTTACAGTGTTACGGAAGATTTCTGTTTGTAATAAATGCTGTTCTTCTGAACTTTCTGTTCATCACAAAATCCTGAAAAAATATATTCATCACACTTTCAAGAAAAATATTAAGCAAATCCGATTAAAATCAGAATGATTTCTAAAGGATCGTGTGGCACTGAAGACTGGAATCTTAAACTGTTCGTTTTAAATTCTATATGTTAAACTGTGATAATAGTTCACAATTTTACAACTTTTGCTTTTGATCAAATAAATGCAGATTTTTCAGAGACAATTAAGCGCCCCATTATGTGATTGTAAAGGTCCCTGATTTCGGTCTCCTGCGATAGATTTACATGCATCTAAGGTCAGAAAGTAATTGTATTTTTCTCAAGAGTCTGAAAATGGTATGTTGGAAGATGGCGTCTCTCTAACCCTCCGCTCTGCTCGGACGGCCCGTCTGCTGGGATTGGTCAAGCACTTTCAGCGCACGTCGGAAATTAAACGCCCATTAAATCTTCTGTGTTATTTCCGTACTGAAAGATACTATTTGGAAATCCATTGCCGCTTGTGTATACATTCTTTTATTTTTCTTATTTGTACCTATATTATTTTCTTTTTCTTATTTTTCATATGTTCTTTTCCTTTTTCTTATTTGAATGAGTTGTAAAGAGTGATTTATAATCAAGTTAGGGATTTCTATTAGATAAAACAGATATGTTGAATGAAGAGCAGGAGTCAGAAGTGCATCAATAGAAGAAACTTTAGTGAAGTTTAGTTTGCAGTTTCATCAGCAGAAGCTTCAGGTCTCACAAGGAGTTCGTAGGCCGCCCCAAATACAATAACATTGTTACAGCAATTATACTCTAACAGAGGGTGCTAACTACGTCAATGATGACGGTTAAATGATTCTGATTGGCTCCTCGAGTCTTCACTGTAAATCCCCTACAGTAACAGCAAATCACTGCTTCTCCAATGATGGTGATTCAAAAATAGCAGTGCATTCTTATTAAACACATTTGATCACGTTTGATCACATTATATTAGATGTTTTACCAATGCCTGATTCTTTTCAGAGGCACTTACAGACATAAACGCTCCAGAATGATGAGCTGCATGGCATCCACGCCTCAGGTGTTTGTCTCAAAAAATAATTGTGTCCAGAACTGAGCGGCCATGAGGAAATATAACAGACTTAAGCCTGCACATGTCCAGGGGTCCTGCACCGTCGAGAGGAACGCTAATGCTAACGGAGAACTTTCTGCCAGTGCTACAGACCTCCTGTGGTCAGACAGACCTTTGCTGTCTAAGTGGGCGGTTCTTGGCCGGAATGAGCAGCAAACCGGACCAGACTTTCTGCTGCGAGCCAAACGTCTGTCTGGCTGCTGTACGGGTGGCATGGAGCCGAGCCAGAGACCGACTGAGAGCTCAGCTCATGTTGGGCTGAGTCAGATCACAGAGCCGGCGCTTCACCTGAACAGCAGCACCGCTTTCATGAATCGACAGAGAAATCGTTTATAGAATTGTGTGCATTAAAGGCATCGTCCCGTTTACTCTCATGTTGCTCCACCCCTGTGTGAGTTTCTCTCTGCTGCTGAACACAAAAGAAGAAATTTGATGACACTAATCGGCTTTCATAGTATTTTTTTTTCTACTATGGAAGTGAATGG
>JAWRVZ010000189.1:230000-267500 GCA_037043235.1 Rhodeus uyekii | reverse complement strand
ATCAACATGTGCCGGACGCAACTGAATCTAAAGAATATTCACACAAGAAAAAAAGGTAGAATTATATAGATACGATTTCTTTATGTATTTTGGATTGTGTTTATTAGTGTATTTTATTTGTGTAACGCTGCTCATCTCCATGTGACCGGTATTAGAGGGGGGGGGGGGGGGGGACACAATGAAAATATTAAATCGTAATTATTATCCAGTAGAACCCCTTATGCTCATATGTGGAAATTAATTAAATATTTCCTTTAGAAAAATATCTCTCCACTCGGCTCAAATTAATATCTTTGGAAATGAGAAAGAAACGCCCGGGGAGCTCTTTCAGTTTAAAGCCTTTTTAAATTGTAATTATTAGTCCTGCATCATGTGTCTAAGCCGGTTTTAGAGCCCATGTGACTGACGGAGCTTCACATGCAGACGCTTCACCTGTCGGATGGAGATCCGGCTTTACTCGCAGACAGACCTGAAACGCTCGCACTCAGTCTGACGTCAGAAACTCATTAATTACATCAAACTGACGTCAACTCAGTCACACGGTGTGACGCCTATATGTGCATTATGTAATCATAAAGTGTTCTCTTCCAGATCATTGTAATCGCATTTATAACACATAATCATTCCATGTTATTTTATGTTTTAATCCAGTGTTGTTAAACATGCATGTTGTTATTTCTGCTCGTTAATCTTCTATTCTTTCATATTTTATTACTATTCTGTATAGTTTGTATCCTCATCATGTCTTGCTCTCTATAGATATTTGATTTGGATTTTGGAATACAAATAACCATATCAGTTAACTATTTGCATACAGCTCACTAATATTTGCATATTAAGTGTGGATAGTATCTATTCGTATATGAAAATATTGAAAGTGTCTTTATGTGGAAGATCAGCCTGATGACACTGTAAGGCGTTATGAATGCATGCAGAAGGGCTTCATGTTAGTCCACAGGACTCGTTTAGCACTGAAGCGCAGGAGTAAAAGGCACCGGGACCGCTGTGGATGCTGGAGTGTCGTTTAGGCAAAGCTCGTTTAGTGAGCTGGACAGATGAGAGTGGCGTGAGCTATTAGCACGGCTAATTTCACTCAGAGCATGAAGCGAACGAGTCGAAGCTCCTCTCATCTCTCCTCTCCTCAAAAGCCTTTTCTCCGTGGATATTTAAAGCTCCCTCCGTTTAACCCGTCTCAAACGCCGCTGCCGTCTCACGCTGACCTGAAAGCTAACAATCGATTCCATTTTTCTTTCTCCTTATCTTCTGTTCTCTCTGTTTTTTTCTTCCTCAGTACCTGAGGCAAAGTCTTATGTAAAAACACATTTATTTTTAATGGATTTTTTAATGAATTTTTTAGCTGGCCTATTAATACAGGCATTAATTATGTTACGGCGGGCAGTGAGAGGAGAGAACGGTTTAATCCCGTCCTGGAGACATACGCTGCCAGCTAACTCATCTAATGCCTGGCCAACACACACACACACACACACACACACACACACGCGCGAACATGAGAGAATCATTAGTTGTATATAATCACACTTGGTTTTGCTCAGAAATTTGTGGGGAAAAATGTGTATAGCTATATACATATTACATTAATACATTGGAACCGGTAAGATTATTTGCTCAGCCAGATTGCGTTTGTTTGATTAACAATAAAGTAAAAACAGTAAAATTGTGACAAATTATTACAATTTAAAATAGCTGCTTTCAATTTAAATAGGCTTTCCTGTGTGTCTAACAGTAGAGAGCAGCGCTTGCAACATCAAGGTCATGGGTTTGATTCCCAGGGAAAGCAAGAACTGATTAGAATGTCAATGTGTTTCTTGAATGCGATGATAAAAGCAGCTGATAAACGCAGGAATGTGAATGTAAATATATTTCAAGAGTATTTTCAGTAGTCTTCAGCGTCACATGATCATATGATGATTTAATGATCAACAAACATTAAAAACAGATTTTTGTGAAAACATTTTTAGGATTTTCAGGATTCTTTAACTTGAAAGTTTAAAAGAACAGCATTTACTTTAAATTACAATCTGTATGTATAGAGAGATAGAGTGTATATTAATCACATTTTTTACACACACATAGACATACACACCTGTGTTTTAACCCGTGTGCACCACTTTTCATACATACATTCATAAACACACACACACACACACACAGCCCTGGGATGGACACTTAAAAGCCACATGAATAGTGGAAGATGTGGGATAATCCTGCCAGAGAAGAGAAGCACTCAGAAAGCTCGCCTGCAGGCCACACACACACACACACACACACACACACACACACCCCAAAGCCACTGTGCACCAGAACACTGGTGCATTAGATGGCCAAGGCCAAACCTGCGGGGTGTGTGTGAGTGTGTGTGTGTGTTTGCATGTATTTTACTGCCTAATGTGCCATTATATTTCACAAGAAACCTTCAAACTCATTGCAAGATGGAAACATAGCACACGCACACACACACACACACACACACACACTCTCATTCGTGCTTGTACGCTGTAGAGCTGAGTTTGGAGTTGTGCTCAGTAAAGGTGTTAATTACTGCTAGGTTTGAATGTTAATTAAATGTTTCAATTAATTATTGTGTTTGTTGCCAAACCATGCTGTTAATTGGAGGTGGGTGGAAACAGAGAAAGAGCCGTTTGACAGGCTTTCCCAGCGGATGTGTGTGTGTGAAATCAGCAGCGTGAAGCAACCGTGGAAAGAGCTAGAGAAACGTGTGTGTGTGTGTGTGTGTGTCAGGAACATGAAAGACAACAAACACAAAAGATACATAGACAAAAAGAATAAAAGCTGCTTACACAGTGCTGTTTCTTTTCCAAAAATAATTCAAATCTATTGTAACGAATTATGAATTGTGTAAAATAAGGCATAGAAATGCATTATGTTGTTTGTCTATAATATTTATGCAACCTACTATAATACTATGGTTAAATGAAAAAATACTAACTGAATGTAATATTTAGTATTTTTCAATCATTATTTGCATAATGCAATATGTATACACACTTTTATCTTGTGCCTTGTAACATTTTTTTGCACATCTTTTTGTCCCATCGCTCAGCCTCGAGTTCATTTGATCATTATTCACTCATTTACCTCATTTATCTCCATTTATGAGACAAAGGCCACTCCGAAAAGAGCAAGCTCATCTGTCATTTACACCAGTTATTTGTTCTTAAACATTTTAAATAGACGGTGATGCATGTGTGTGTTTGAGAACGAGACAGACAGACAGACAGACAGAGAGAGAGAGAGACCGGGAGAGTAAATCTGTCATGCTGATGGACACATCGACTATCTAAATATGTAAATGAGCTGCTGCTGGAGCTCTGTTAATCCCGCCCCCTGGGCTATTTCCTGTCTGGATCAGGAAGTAGGGGGGGAAAATGAAACTCATGATCAGCAGTTCTTCTACTGGCACACACACGCACACACACACACACACACGCACACACACACACAACCTTCATAAATATGCATTTACTTTGGTACCAAACATTGGCCAAAAAAAAGTGTACTGTGCTTGTGTTGAATAAAGGGGGCCGGGTTATTTTGACAGACGAGTGAAGATTAAATTCTGCCTTTCTGTCTGTTGTTCCCCGTCTGACGCTCTCATATTTATACACACACACCATGAAATGATGTTTTATTAACAAAGTTCGGGAGGAGCACGTTCAAATGATTAACACAATCAACACGTCATCAGCAATTACTCCTCATCCTATCAGCGGGAGAGGAAGTACGTATATATAGACATGTTTGACTCACCCACAGCTCTTCGACATTTTTCGGCATCTCGACAGTTTACGGCATTGCGGCTCCGCCTTCTGGTCGCTATACACCCGAAATCGAGCTCCACTCGTCAGATGGATTCTCCACGAAAATCTCCGGACCCAGTAGCGATCCCCATCCGCTCAACACTATGCTAACTATATTATATCACCCTCAGCAATACATCACGGGTGCCAGACCAAACAATCGGGTCCTAAGCAACAACAAGCAACGCACAGTAAGACTTGAGGCCTGCTCTCGCCACCAAGCAAACATCCGTATCCAGCAGCTCTACATCGGCTTTAATCGCTCCTGCCATTGAGAAAGGACGATAAAGCTGGTCGAGCTACAAGCTCGACTCCCAGGCAATGCCGCTTTCTTCCTGCTAGCCAGGCCGCCGCCGCTGCCGCGAGCCTCAGCAGACCGCGCTGCAGCTTCAGCTCACACTCTCTCTGTCCGTCAGCTCACACAAACAAGAGCAGCTGTAATCCTTCCCGGCGCTTTATTTCTGCATCGCTAAATCACGAGCAGTTGTGCCTCTCAATACTACTGTTCCGGGGAAACCACGCCTGAGATGTGATTGTTCTAAAGTAGCGCGCTGCTTCCTCGCAACTCAAGCAGTAGCGCGCACCGAAGCCAGATCGCGCGCAGTACAGTCCGATCGCACGCGCCGCTTCATATCGCGCGCTCAGCCGCCCACACAAGAATCAAGCACTTATTGCCAACGCTGCCTTGTTGTTTCAACTTAATCGGCTATTAAGTGGACTCGCCGGAAAGAAACCATACGCACTTCCTATTTCCAAAGTAATTCTTTGCCTTCACTGTTTCAATCCTTTAAGTCCATGATAAGCTTTATAAGTCGATAGACGTCCGTAACCAAAATAATTCAAGAGATTGAAACACTGAACAGCAACAAGCTTCGAGCGCTTTCTCTGGCTCAGCGCCAGCCAATGTGTTCAAATCTAGCAGGCGATCATGTGATGCCCCGCCTTGCGCCACATTGTCCAAGAGCAGGGGCAGCCAACCCGCACGCGGCTCTTTGACTGCTTTCGCGGCTCTCATCCGGCCCGCTGAGACCTTTTTGTCTACATAAACATAAATTTACATGTATCCTGCCAAGATCAGCCGCCGCTCACGTGGACATGATGTTTTCCGAATTCAAATAGAGGCGCGCAGAAGCGCGTTCCCTTTCGAGAGTAGGAACGAGTTGTTTAATGAAATGCATTCGGGAACTCCTCCCCTTCACGTCATTTCTGAAACTTCACGGATAACAGCAGTGGACAACTGGCCAATCGTAGCGCGATGCAGATCTGGCTGCCAGACGGTATAAATATCTTAAATAGCATTGCCTTCATACTTCTCTAAACGAAATATGATAAAATTACAGAGGTTACGATAGTAACCGGAGACGTTTCCAACCGATCACTACATTACCAAGCCGCTGCTTACTTTTATACTTCCTGTCACCGTCAATGAGATGATATACCGTTTTTCCCGCATATATAATCCACAGACGCATTGTCTCTGCATGCTTGCATAGCTCGTGGGTCGCCATATGTTAAAAGTATTAAAGAATTTATTTATAAACATATTAAATGTGTGATATATGTGCGAGACCTTGCTAATGTCAAAAACCCCATCAACAAATGCGAATTTAACAGTCTTTCATGCGGCTCCGCAGCCACGAGCTTATTTCGAGGCTCATTATGCTGAGCAGGTTGGCCACCCCTGCCCAAGATTGAGATGTACCAGTTTCACGATAAACTCTTCCTCCCAAGTTCCTTCATTGTATCCCACTGTCGAAAGGAGCTCTTGCACTCAACAAACACTGCAACCGAGCCTCCAACAACACCACGCGGTCGCCAGCTCTTCCGCTCCGTTGTCGCACCCTATGACGCCGAGGCTTGCCTTCACCTCCACCATCAAGACATCCACCTTCTTGCCCAACTTCCTACGACACCTCAGCACTCGTATCAATAGTAAAGGAGGACGATCAAAGCAAATTAACTAGAATAGGTCTCGCTTCAGTCAGCCGTACCATCTCCAAATCAACTCTACCTTCAAATGCCTCAAACGTACGTTCCTTAAATCTTCATATCTCTCCCTTGCAAACCAGATTTCCAAGCGTTAAGACGCAGCAGCACACTGCAGTTTTCCAGCACTGCACCTCACATGCCAGCATCTAGCGACAAACGCCGCCCTTTAAGCGCGAGCTTGCCTCCGCCAGCGGTGCAGGGTTAGCAACGGCAGCACGTACCTAACTTCTCCCCTATGTTAGGCCTGCAGCCCGGCCTTCCGATCCTAGCGTGAGGCTGCCTCCGCAAGTGGCTTCGCCCCTGGCCTTTCCCACCTAATTCTCTCCACCATGCTAATTCTCCTTCATCCCGTTCTCTGCCATGCCATTCCACAAACACTGCTGCTTAGAACCACCTCTGTCGCCAACAACAGTCGAACGCAAATCCCAACTGAACTTAAGGCTGCTGCCATCAGAGGTGGACCTATTCCCAACCAGTACATCAATATTCAGAGTTGATATTTATCGACGCTAAATGTTCATTCTTCAAGCTTTCGCTTCAAACCACTCCCTCGGAGGATTACATGTGGAGTGGAAAAGTTCATGACTTTCCACTCCACACGTGGTCTGCTCCACATGGTCTCTACCGTAGTGATGCACCTCCTCACTCCCGCATGAGCTCAGTTCAAATAGAAATGATTCCACCGCTGCCCCCATTGCCGCAGCAATGATGTTCCCCCACACTCCCGCAGGAGTCAGCCAAGGGGGAATTTTCCCACTGCCGCAGCAGTGAAGCCATGTTCACACTGGCTTGGTTACCTCAGATGCTCATAACCCACCATCACATCCACTCAGCCTACTTTCATTCAGAAACTCGCAGGCTAAACTCCCATCCGTCCCACTCTCTATAGACGATTCCACCCCATTACAAGTTCCGGTTCCAAACTTCTTAAAGCTACGCTACCCCAAACCGGATTCCCAACAGACCATTCATCCAGCCATTCATTTCGCACAGGTGCAGCAACCACGGCGGTGCAAGGCCTTTTCCCAACAGTAATACAAGCATTGCGCCGCCGGTCTCCAGAAGCTTTCAAGAGCCACATCAGACCAAACAGATCGCACATTCAAACAAGGTCTTCCGTTAAGCATCAGCTCCTCCCCACTTACAACTTCATGGCCATTGCTTCCATTGCCGCAGCACTGACACTCCCGCAGGAGCAAGCTATCTCTAACTTCAACTGCCGCAGCAGTGATGCTCCCGCAGGAGCAAGCTATCTCTAACTACCACTGCCGCAGCAGTGACGCTCCCGCAGGAGCAAGCTATCTCTAACTTCCACTGCCGCAGCAGTGACGCTCCCGCAGGAGCAAGCTATCTCTAACTTCCACTGCCGCAGCAGTGACGCTCCCCCAGGAGCCAGCTTCTAATTGCATCTGATATAAATTCAACTGTCAATTTATAATTGAAAGGTTTTACTCATGCTTTTACAAACCATACTGATTTTGTTATTTCTTGAGTGTATTTAGACGTCTGTAACCAAAGTAATTTCAAGACTCCCTTTAAGTCTATGATAAGCTTTATAAGTCCATGATATTTGGATGAACCCCTGCTCAGGGTTTATTCAAAGCCAATAAGTTTGTGAACTTTCATAAACTTTGACATTCCGATCTCCAACAGGTAAGTTTGTTTTGAAATTAAATATGCAACATGCATCTGATATAAATTCAACTGTCAATTTATAATTGAAAGGTTTTACTTATGCTTTTACAAACCATACTGATTTTGTGATTTCTTGAGTGTATTTAGACGTCTGTAACCAGAGTGATTTCAAGACCCCTGAAATTGAAACTGAAAACTGAAACTGAAACACTGCACAGAACTCCCTCTGCCGCAGCAGTATCGCTCCCGCAAGAGCAAGCTCTCTCTAACTTCCACTGCCGCAGCAGTGACGCTCCCGCAGGAGCTAGCTCTCTCCAACTTCCACCGCCGCAGCAGTGACGCTCCCCCAGGAGCCAGCTTCTAATTGCATCTGATAGAAATTCAACTGTCAATTTATAATTGAAAGGTTTTACTTATGCTTTTTACAAACCATACTGATTTTGTTATTTCTTGAGTGTATTTAGACGTCTGTAACCAAAGTAATTTCAAGACTCCCTTTAAGTCTATGATATGCTTTATAAGTCTATGATATTTGGATGAACCCCTGCTCAGGGCTTATTCAAAGCCAATAAGGTTGTGATCTTTCATAAACTTTGATATTCCGATCTCCAACAGGTAAGTTTGTTTCGACAGGTAAGTTCGTTTTGAAATTAAATATGCAACATGCATCTGTCATAAATTCAACTGTCAATTTATAATTGAAAGGTTTTACTCATGCTTTTTACAAACCATATCGATTTTGTTATTTCTTGAGTGTATTTAGACGTCTGTAACCAAAAGACTACAACACTGAACAGAACCCCCAATGCCGCAGCAGTGACGCTCCCGCAGGAGCAAGCTCTCTCTATCTTCCAGCTCTCTCTAACTTTCACTGCCGCAGCAGTGACGCTCCCGCAGGAGCAAGCTCTCTCTATCTTCCAGCTCTCTTTAACTTCCACTGCCGCAGCAGTGACGCTCCCGCAGGAGCAAGCTCTCTCTATCTTCCAGCTCTCTCTAACTTCCACTGCCGCAGCAGTGACGCTCCCGCAGGAGCAAGCTCTCTCTATCTTCCAGCTCTCTCTAACTTCCACTGCCGCAGCAGTGACGCTCCCGCAGGAGCAAGCTCTCTCTATCTTCCAGCTCTCTCTAACTTCCACTGCCGCAGCAGTGACGCTCCCGCAGGAGCAAGCTCTCTCTATCTTCCAGCTCTCTCTAACTTCCACTGCCGCAGCAGTGACGCTCCCGCAGGAGCAAGCTATCTCTATCTTCCAGCTCTCTCTAACTTCCACTGCCGCAGCAGTGACGCTCCCGCAGGAGCAAGCTATCTCTATCTTCCAGCTCTCTCTAACTTCCACTGCCGCAGCAGTGACGCTCCCGCAGGAGCAAGCTATCTCTATCTTCCAGCTCTCTCTAACTTCCACTGCCGCAGCAGTGACGCTCCCGCAGGAGCAAGCTATCTCTATCTTCCAGCTCTCTCTAACTTCCACTGCCGCAGCAGTGACGCTCCCGCAGGAGCAAGCTATCTCTATCTTCCAGCTCTCTCTAACTGCCACTGCCGCAGCAGTGAAGCTCCCGCAGGAGCAAGCTCCCTCTATCTTCCAGCTCTCTCTAACTGCCACTGCCGCAGCAGTGACGCTCCCGCAGGAGCAAGCTATCTCTATCTTCCAGCTCTCTCTAACTGCCACTGCCGCAGCAGTGACGCTCCCGCAGGAGCAAGCTATCTCTATCTTCCAGCTCTCTCTAACTGCCACTGCCGCAGCAGTGACGCTCCCGCAGGAGCAAGCTCTCTCTATCTTCCAGCTCTCTCTAACTTCCACTGCCGCAGCAGTGACGCTCCCGCAGGAGCAAGCTCTCTCTATCTTCCAGCTCTCTCTAACTGCCACTGCCGCAGCAGTGAAGCTCCCGCAGGAGCAAGCTCTCTCTATCTTCCAGCTCTCTCTAACTGCCACTGCCGCAGCAGTGACGCTCCCGCAGGAGCAAGCTTCTAAATTCCACTGCCGCAGCAGTGACGCTCCCGCAGGAGCAAGCTTCTAAATTCATTCATCTGCCCTCCCGAACTCACATTTTTCCCCCCCTCAGCCATAACTTCGCAATTCTTTGGGGGGTCATCAAAATCTTTAGCGGCTGTCCGACTAGATTGCAATTTTTGGGGGAGTGCTCCAGGTTCGGGCTGAATACCGAGCTCGGAGCCCTCTCCTCGGACAGCACGCCAAATATGCTTACCATTTATTGCTCCTGAATCATTCGTAAGTGTGAACTCGTGAAATGATGTTTTATTAACAAAGTTCGGGAGGAGCACGTTCAAATGATTAACACAATCAACACGTCATCAGCAATTACTCCTCATCCTATCAGCGGGAGAGGAAGTACGTATATATAGACATGTTTGACTCACCCACAGCTCTTCGACATTTTTCGGCATCTGAATACCGAGCTCGGAGCCCTCTCCTCGGACAGCACGCCAAATATGCTTACCATTTATTGCTCCTGAATCATTCGTAAGTGTGAACTCGTGAAATCTGCTCAGATCAATGAATCTCTTGTCGTCTCTCAACCTTTGACGTCTCTCTAGATATGTTTGGAATGAAATAGTAAGCAGTATTCACTGAATACTATCTTTAAATAAATGTCTTTAAATAGTACATGAAACAGAACAGAATGAATCTCATTGGTTCCTGCTGAAGATCAAACGTGACGCGTAACACGAGAATGAACCTCATTGGTTCCCGCCGAAGATCAAACGTGACGCGTAACACGAGAATGAACCTCATTGGTTCCCGCCGAAGATCAAACGTGACGCTTAACACGAGAATGAACCTCATTGGTTCCCGCCGAAGATCAAACGTGACGCTTAACACGAGAATGAACCTCATTGGTTCCTGCCGAAGATCAAACGTGACGCGTAACACGAGAATGAACCTCATTGGTTCCCGCCGAAGATCAAACGTGACGCGTAACATGAGAATGAACCTCATTGGTTCTTGCTGAAGATCAAACGTGACGCGTAACACGAGAATGAACCTCATTGGTTCCCGCCGAAGATCAAACGTGACGCGTAACACGAGAATGAACCTCATTGGTTCCTGCCGAAGATCAAACGTGACGCGTAACACGAGAATGAACCTCATTGGTTCCCGCCGAAGATCAAACGTGACGCGTAACACGAGAATGAACCTCATTGGTTCTTGCTGAAGATCAAACGTGACGCGTAACACGTGAATGAACCTCATTGGTTCCTGCCGAAGATCAAACGTGACGCGTAACACGAGAATGAACCTCATTGGTTCCTGCCGAAGATCAAACGTGACGCGTAACACGAGAATTAATCTCATTGGTTCCTGCCGAAGATCAAACGTGACGCGTAACACGAGAATGAACCTCATTGGTTCCCGCCGAAGATCAAACGTGACGCGTAACACGAGAATGAATCTCATTGGTTCCTGCCGAAGATCAAACGTGACGCGTAACACGAGAATGAACCTCATTGGTTCCCGCCGAAGATCAAACGTGACGCGTAACACGAGAATGAATCTCATTGGTTCCTGCCGAAGATCAAACGTGACGCGTAACACGAGAATGAATCTCATTGGTTCCTGCTGAAGATCAAACGTGACGCGTAACACGAGAATGAACCTCATTGGTTCCTGCTGAAGATCAAACGTGACGCGTAACACGAGAATGAACCTCATTGGTTCCTGCTGAAGATCAAACGTGACGCGTAACACGAGAATGAACCTCATTGGTTCTTGCTGAAGATCAAACGTGACGCGTAACACGAGAATGAACCTCATTGGTTCCTGCCGAAGATCAAACGTGACGCGTAACACGAGAATGAACCTCATTGGTTCCTGCCGAAGATCAAACGTGACGCGTAACACGAGAATGAACCTCATTGGTTCCCGCCGAAGATCAAACGTGACGCGTAACACGAGAATGAACCTCATTGGTTCCTGCCGAAGATCAAACGTGACGCGTAACACGAGAATGAATCTCATTGGTTCCCGCCGAAGATCAAACGTGACGCGTAACACGAGAATGAATCTCATTGGTTCCTGCCGAAGATCAAACGTGACGCGTAACACGAGAATGAATCTCATTGGTTCCCGCCGAAGATCAAACGTGACGCGTAACACGAGAATGAACCTCATTGGTTCCCGCCGAAGATCAAACGTGACGCGTAACACGAGAATGAACCTCATTGGTTCCTGCCGAAGATCAAACGTGACGCGTAACACGAGAATGAACCTCATTGGTTCCTGCCGAAGATCAAACGTGACGCGTAACACGAGAATGAACCTCACTGGTTCCCGCCGAAGATCAAACGTGACGCGTAACATGAGAATGAACCTCATTGGTTCTTGCTGAAGATCAAACGTGACGCGTAACACGAGAATGAACCTCATTGGTTCCTGCCGAAGATCAAACGTGACGCGTAACACGAGAATGAACCTCATTGGTTCCTGCCGAAGATCAAACGTGACGCGTAACACGAGAATGAACCTCATTGGTTCCTGCCGAAGATCAAACGTGACGCGTAACACGAGAATGAACCTCATTGGTTCTTGCTGAAGATCAAACGTGACGCGTAACACGTGAATGAACCTCATTGGTTCCTGCCGAAGATCAAACGTGACGCGTAACACGAGAATGAATCTCATTGGTTCCTGCCGAAGATCAAACGTGACGCGTAACACGAGAATGAATCTCATTGGTTCCTGCCGAAGATCAAACGTGATGCGTAACACGAGAATGAATCTCATTGGTTCCTGCTGAAGATCAAACGTGACGCGTAACACGAGAATGAACTTCATTGGTTCCTGCCGAAGATCAAACGTGACGCGTAACACGAGAATGAATCTCATTGGTTCCCGCCGAAGATCAAACGTGACGCGTAACACGAGAATGAACCTCATTGGTTCCCGCCGAAGATCAAACGTGACGCGTAACACGTGAATGAACCTCATTGGTTCCCGCCGAAGATCAAACGTGACGCGTAACACGAGAATGAATCTCATTGGTTCCTGCCGAAGATCAAACGTGACGCGTAACACGAGAATTAATCTCATTGGTTCCTGCCGAAGATCAAACGTGACGCGTAACACGAGAATGAACCTCATTGGTTCCCGCCGAAGATCAAACGTGACGCGTAACACGAGAATGAATCTCATTGGTTCCTGCCGAAGATCAAACGTGACGCGTAACACGAGAATGAATCTCATTGGTTCCTGCTGAAGATCAAACGTGACGCGTAACACGAGAATGAACCTCATTGGTTCCTGCTGAAGATCAAACGTGACGCGTAACACGAGAATGAATCTCATTGGTTCCCGCCGAAGATCAAACGTGACGCGTAACACGAGAATGAACCTCATTGGTTCCCGCCGAAGATCAAACGTGACGCGTAACACGAGAATGAACCTCATTGGTTCCTGCCGAAGATCAAACGTGACGCGTAACACGAGAATGAACCTCATTGGTTCCCGCCGAAGATCAAACGTGACGCGTAACACGAGAATGAATCTCATTGGTTCCTGCCGAAGATCAAACGTGACGCGTAACACGAGAATGAATCTCATTGGTTCCTGCCGAAGATCAAACGTGATGCGTAACACGAGAATGAATCTCATTGGTTCCTGCTGAAGATCAAACGTGACGCGTAACACGAGAATGAACTTCATTGGTTCCTGCCGAAGATCAAACGTGACGCGTAACACGAGAATGAATCTCATTGGTTCCCGCCGAAGATCAAACGTGACGCGTAACACGAGAATGAACCTCATTGGTTCCCGCCGAAGATCAAACGTGACGCGTAACACGAGAATGAATCTCATTGGTTCCCGCCGAAGATCAAACGTGACGCGTAACACGAGAATGAATCTCATTGGTTCCCGCCGAAGATCAAACGTGACGCGTAACACGAGAATGAACCTCATTGGTTCCTGCCGAAGATCAAACGTGACGCGTAACACGAGAAGGAACCTCATTGGTTCCTGCCGAAGATCAAACGTGACGCGTAACACGAGAATGAATCTCATTGGTTCCTGCCGAAGATCAAACGTGACGCGTAACACGAGAATGAATCTCATTGGTTCCCGCCGAAGATCAAACGTGACGCGTAACACGAGAATGAACCTCATTGGTTCCTGCCGAAGATCAAACGTGACGCGTAACACGAGAGTGAATCTCATTGGTTCCCGCCGAAGATCAAACGTGACGCGTAACACGAGAGTGAATCTCATTGGTTCCCGCCGAAGATCAAACGTGACGCGTAACACGAGAGTGAACCTCATTGGTTCCTGCCGAAGATCAAACGTGACGCGTAACACGAGAGTGAATCTCATTGGTTCCCGCCGAAGATCAAACGTGACGCGTAACACGAGAATGAACCCCATTGGTTCCCGCCGAAGATCAAACGTGACGCGTAACACGAGAATGAATCTCATTGGTTCCTGCCGAAGATCAAACGTGACGCGTAACACGAGAATGAACCTCATTGGTTCCCGCCGAAGATCAAACGTGACGCGTAACACGAGAATGAATCTCATTGGTTCCTGCCGAAGATCAAACGTGACGCGTAACACGAGAAGGAACCTCATTGGTTCCTGCCGAAGATCAAACGTGACGCGTAACACGAGAGTGAACCTCATTGGTTCCTGCCGAAGATCAAACGTGACCCGTAACACGAGAGTGAATCTCATTGGTTCCCGCCGAAGATCAAACGTGACGCGTAACACGAGAGTGAATCTCATTGGTTCCCGCCGAAGATCAAACGTGACGCGTAACACGAGAGTGAACCTCATTGGTTCCCGCCGAAGATCAAACGTGACGCGTAACACGAGAGTGAATCTCATTGGTTCCCGCCGAAGATCAAACGTGACGCGTAACACGAGAATGAACCCCATTGGTTCCCGCCGAAGATCAAACGTGACGCGTAACACGAGAATGAATCTCATTGGTTCCTGCCGAAGATCAAACGTGACGCGTAACACGAGAATGAACCTCATTGGTTCCCGCCGAAGATCAAACGTGACGCGTAACACGAGAATGAATCTCATTGGTTCCCGCCGAAGATCAAACGTGACGCGTAACACGAGAATGAATCTCATTGGTTCCCGCCGAAGATCAAACGTGACGCGTAACACGAGAATGAACCCCATTGGTTCCCGCCGAAGATCAAACGTGACGCGTAACACGAGAATGAACCTCATTGGTTCCCGCCGAAGATCAAACGTGACGCGTAACACGAGAATGAATCTCATTGGTTCCCGCCGTAGATCAAACGTGACGCGTAACACGAGAATGAATCTCATTGGTTCCCGCCGAAGCTCAAACGTGACGCGTAACACGAGAATGAATCTCATTGGTTCCCGCCGAAGGTCAAACGTGACGCGTAACACGAGAATGAATCTCATTGGTTCCCGCCGAAGATCAAACGTGACGCGTAACACGAGAATGAATCTCATTGGTTCCCGCCGAAGATCAAACGTGACGCGTAACACGAGAATGAATCTCATTGGTTCCCGTCGAAGATCAAACGTGACGCGTAACACGAGAATGAATCTCATTGGTTCCTGCCGAAGATCAAACGTGACGCGTAACACGAGAATGAATCTCATTGGTTCCTGCCGAAGATCAAACGTGACGCGTAACACGAGAATGAACCTCATTGGTTCCTGCCGAAGATCAAACGTGACGCGTAACACGAGAATGAACCTCATTGGTTCCTGCCGAAGATCAAACGTGACGCGTAACACGAGAATGAACCTCATTGGTTCCTGCCGAAGATCAAACGTGACGCGTAACACGAGAATGAATCTCATTGGTTCCCGCCGAAGATCAAACGTGACGCGTAACACGAGAATGAATCTCATTGGTTCCCGCCGAAGATCAAACGTGACGCGTAACACGAGAATGAACCTCATTGGTTCCTGCCGAAGATCAAACGTGACGCGTAACACGAGAATGAATCTCATTGGTTCCCGCCGAAGATCAAACGTGACGCGTAACACGAGAATGAACCTCATTGGTTCCCGCCGAAGATCAAACGTGACGCGTAACACGAGAATGAATCTCATTGGTTCCCGCCGAAGATCAAACGTGACGCGTAACACGAGAATGAATCTCATTGGTTCCCGCCGAAGATCAAACGTGACGCGTAACACGAGAAGGAACCTCATTGGTTCCTGCCGAAGATCAAACGTGACGCGTAACACGAGAATGAATCTCATTGGTTCCTGCCGAAGATCAAACGTGACGCGTAACACGAGAATGAACCTCATTGGTTCCCGCCGAAGATCAAACGTGACGCGTAACACGAGAGTGAACCTCATTGGTTCCCGCCGAAGATCAAACGTGACGCGTAACACGAGAGTGAACCTCATTGGTTCCCGCCGAAGATCAAACGTGACGCGTAACACGAGAGTGAATCTCATTGGTTCCCGCCGAAGATCAAACGTGACGCGTAACACGAGAGTGAATCTCATTGGTTCCCGCCGAAGATCAAACGTGACGCGTAACACGAGAGTGAACCTCATTGGTTCCCGCCGAAGATCAAACGTGACGCGTAACACGAGAGTGAACCTCATTGGTTCCCGCCGAAGATCAAACGTGACGCGTAACACGAGAGTGAACCTCATTGGTTCCCGCCGAAGATCAAACGTGACGCGTAACACGAGAGTGAACCTCATTGGTTCCCGCCGAAGATCAAACGTGACGCGTAACACGAGAATGAATCTCATTGGTTCCCGCCGAAGATCAAACGTGACGCGTAACACGAGAATGAACCCCATTGGTTCCCGCCGAAGATCAAACGTGACGCGTAACACGAGAATGAATCTCATTGGTTCCCGCCGAAGATCAAACGTGACGCGTAACACGAGAATGAATCTCATTGGTTCCTGCCGAAGATCAAACGTGACGCGTAACACGAGAATGAATCTCATTGGTTCCTGCCGAAGATCAAACGTGACGCGTAACACGAGAATGAATCTCATTGGTTCCCGCCGAAGGTCAAACGTGACGCGTAACACGAGAATGAATCTCATTGGTTCCCGCCGAAGATCAAACGTGACGCGTAACACGAGAATGAATCTCATTGGTTCCCGCCGAAGATCAAACGTGACGCGTAACACGAGAATGAATCTCATTGGTTCCCGCCGAAGATCAAACGTGACGCGTAACACGAGAATGAATCTCATTGGTTCCCGCCGAAGATCAAACGTGACGCGTAACACGAGAATGAATCTCATTGGTTCCCGCCGAAGATCAAACGTGACGCGTAACACGAGAATGAACCTCATTGGTTCCCGCCGAAGATCAAACGTGACGCGTAACACGAGAATGAACCTCATTGGTTCCTGCCGAAGATCAAACGTGACGCGTAACACGAGAATGAACCTCATTGGTTCCTGCCGAAGATCAAACGTGACGCGTAACACGAGAATGAATCTCATTGGTTCCCGCCGAAGATCAAACGTGACGCGTAACACGAGAATGAATCTCATTGGTTCCCGCCGAAGGTCAAACGTGACGCGTAACACGAGAATGAATCTCATTGGTTCCCGCCGAAGATCAAACGTGACGCGTAACACGAGAATGAACCTCATTGGTTCTTGCTGAAGATCAAACGTGACGCGTAACACGAGAATGAATCTCATTGGTTCCTGCTGAAGATCAAACGTGACGCGTAACACGAGAATGAACCTCATTGGTTCCTGCTGAAGATCAAACGTGACGCGTAACACGAGAATGAATCTCATTGGTTCCCGCCGAAGATCAAACGTGACGCGTAACACGAGAATGAACCTCATTGGTTCCCGCCGAAGATCAAACGTGACGCGTAACACGAGAATGAACCTCATTGGTTCCTGCCGAAGATCAAACGTGACGCGTAACACGAGAATGAACCTCATTGGTTCCCGCCGAAGATCAAACGTGACGCGTAACACGAGAATGAATCTCATTGGTTCCTGCCGAAGATCAAACGTGACGCGTAACACGAGAATGAATCTCATTGGTTCCCGCCGAAGATCAAACGTGACGCGTAACACGAGAATGAACCTCATTGGTTCCTGCCGAAGATCAAACGTGACGCGTAACACGAGAAGGAACCTCATTGGTTCCTGCCGAAGATCAAACGTGACGCGTAACACGAGAATGAATCTCATTGGTTCCTGCCGAAGATCAAACGTGACGCGTAACACGAGAATGAATCTCATTGGTTCCCGCCGAAGATCAAACGTGACGCGTAACACGAGAATGAACCTCATTGGTTCCTGCCGAAGATCAAACGTGACGCGTAACACGAGAGTGAATCTCATTGGTTCCCGCCGAAGATCAAACGTGACGCGTAACACGAGAGTGAATCTCATTGGTTCCCGCCGAAGATCAAACGTGACGCGTAACACGAGAGTGAACCTCATTGGTTCCTGCCGAAGATCAAACGTGACGCGTAACACGAGAGTGAATCTCATTGGTTCCCGCCGAAGATCAAACGTGACGCGTAACACGAGAGTGAACCCCATTGGTTCCCGCCGAAGATCAAACGTGACGCGTAACACGAGAATGAATCTCATTGGTTCCTGCCGAAGATCAAACGTGACGCGTAACACGAGAATGAACCTCATTGGTTCCCGCCGAAGATCAAACGTGACGCGTAACACGAGAATGAATCTCATTGGTTCCTGCCGAAGATCAAACGTGACGCGTAACACGAGAAGGAACCTCATTGGTTCCTGCCGAAGATCAAACGTGACGCGTAACACGAGAGTGAACCTCATTGGTTCCTGCCGAAGATCAAACGTGACGCGTAACACGAGAGTGAATCTCATTGGTTCCCGCCGAAGATCAAACGTGACGCGTAACACGAGAGTGAATCTCATTGGTTCCCGCCGAAGATCAAACGTGACGCGTAACACGAGAGTGAACCTCATTGGTTCCCGCCGAAGATCAAACGTGACGCGTAACACGAGAGTGAATCTCATTGGTTCCCGCCGAAGATCAAACGTGACGCGTAACACGAGAATGAACCCCATTGGTTCCCGCCGAAGATCAAACGTGACGCGTAACACGAGAATGAATCTCATTGGTTCCTGCCGAAGATCAAACGTGACGCGTAACACGAGAATGAACCTCATTGGTTCCCGCCGAAGATCAAACGTGACGCGTAACACGAGAATGAATCTCATTGGTTCCCGCCGAAGATCAAACGTGACGCGTAACACGAGAATGAATCTCATTGGTTCCCGCCGAAGATCAAACGTGACGCGTAACACGAGAATGAACCCCATTGGTTCCCGCCGAAGATCAAACGTGACGCGTAACACGAGAATGAACCTCATTGGTTCCCGCCGAAGATCAAACGTGACGCGTAACACGAGAATGAATCTCATTGGTTCCCGCCGTAGATCAAACGTGACGCGTAACACGAGAATGAATCTCATTGGTTCCCGCCGAAGCTCAAACGTGACGCGTAACACGAGAATGAATCTCATTGGTTCCCGCCGAAGGTCAAACGTGACGCGTAACACGAGAATGAATCTCATTGGTTCCCGCCGAAGATCAAACGTGACGCGTAACACGAGAATGAATCTCATTGGTTCCCGCCGAAGATCAAACGTGACGCGTAACACGAGAATGAATCTCATTGGTTCCCGTCGAAGATCAAACGTGACGCGTAACACGAGAATGAATCTCATTGGTTCCTGCCGAAGATCAAACGTGACGCGTAACACGAGAATGAATCTCATTGGTTCCTGCCGAAGATCAAACGTGACGCGTAACACGAGAATGAACCTCATTGGTTCCTGCCGAAGATCAAACGTGACGCGTAACACGAGAATGAACCTCATTGGTTCCTGCCGAAGATCAAACGTGACGCGTAACACGAGAATGAACCTCATTGGTTCCTGCCGAAGATCAAACGTGACGCGTAACACGAGAATGAATCTCATTGGTTCCCGCCGAAGATCAAACGTGACGCGTAACACGAGAATGAATCTCATTGGTTCCCGCCGAAGATCAAACGTGACGCGTAACACGAGAATGAACCTCATTGGTTCCTGCCGAAGATCAAACGTGACGCGTAACACGAGAATGAATCTCATTGGTTCCCGCCGAAGATCAAACGTGACGCGTAACACGAGAATGAACCTCATTGGTTCCCGCCGAAGATCAAACGTGACGCGTAACACGAGAATGAATCTCATTGGTTCCCGCCGAAGATCAAACGTGACGCGTAACACGAGAATGAATCTCATTGGTTCCCGCCGAAGATCAAACGTGACGCGTAACACGAGAAGGAACCTCATTGGTTCCTGCCGAAGATCAAACGTGACGCGTAACACGAGAATGAATCTCATTGGTTCCTGCCGAAGATCAAACGTGACGCGTAACACGAGAATGAATCTCATTGGTTCCCGCCGAAGATCAAACGTGACGCGTAACACGAGAGTGAACCTCATTGGTTCCCGCCGAAGATCAAACGTGACGCGTAACACGAGAGTGAACCTCATTGGTTCCTGCCGAAGATCAAACGTGACGCGTAACACGAGAGTGAATCTCATTGGTTCCCGCCGAAGATCAAACGTGACGCGTAACACGAGAGTGAATCTCATTGGTTCCCGCCGAAGATCAAACGTGACGCGTAACACGAGAGTGAATCTCATTGGTTCCCGCCGAAGATCAAACGTGACGCGTAACACGAGAGTGAACCTCATTGGTTCCCGCCGAAGATCAAACGTGACGCGTAACACGAGAGTGAACCTCATTGGTTCCCGCCGAAGATCAAACGTGACGCGTAACACGAGAGTGAACCTCATTGGTTCCCGCCGAAGATCAAACGTGACGCGTAACACGAGAATGAATCTCATTGGTTCCCGCCGAAGATCAAACGTGACGCGTAACACGAGAATGAACCCCATTGGTTCCCGCCGAAGATCAAACGTGACGCGTAACACGAGAATGAATCTCATTGGTTCCCGCCGAAGATCAAACGTGACGCGTAACACGAGAATGAATCTCATTGGTTCCCGCCGAAGATCAAACGTGACGCGTAACACGAGAATGAATCTCATTGGTTCCTGCCGAAGATCAAACGTGACGCGTAACACGAGAATGAATCTCATTGGTTCCCGCCGAAGGTCAAACGTGACGCGTAACACGAGAATGAATCTCATTGGTTCCCGCCGAAGATCAAACGTGACGCGTAACACGAGAATGAATCTCATTGGTTCCCGCCGAAGATCAAACGTGACGCGTAACACGAGAATGAATCTCATTGGTTCCCGCCGAAGATCAAACGTGACGCGTAACACGAGAATGAATCTCATTGGTTCCCGCCGAAGATCAAACGTGACGCGTAACACGAGAATGAATCTCATTGGTTCCCGCCGAAGATCAAACGTGACGCGTAACACGAGAATGAACCTCATTGGTTCCCGCCGAAGATCAAACGTGACGCGTAACACGAGAATGAACCTCATTGGTTCCTGCCGAAGATCAAACGTGACGCGTAACACGAGAATGAACCTCATTGGTTCCTGCCGAAGATCAAACGTGACGCGTAACACGAGAATGAATCTCATTGGTTCCCGCCGAAGATCAAACGTGACGCGTAACACGAGAATGAATCTCATTGGTTCCCGCCGAAGGTCAAACGTGACGCGTAACACGAGAATGAATCTCATTGGTTCCCGCCGAAGATCAAACGTGACGCGTAACACGAGAATGAATCTCATTGGTTCCCGCCGAAGATCAAACGTGACGCGTAACACGAGAATGAATCTCATTGGTTCCCGCCGAAGATCAAACGTGACGCGTAACACGAGAATGAATCTCATTGGTTCCCGCCGAAGATCAAACGTGACGCGTAACACGAGAATGAACCTCATTGGTTCCCGCCGAAGATCAAACGTGACGCGTAACACGAGAATGAACCTCATTGGTTCCTGCCGAAGATCAAACGTGACGCGTAACACGAGAATGAACCTCATTGGTTCCTGCCGAAGATCAAACGTGACGCGTAACACGAGAATGAATCTCATTGGTTCCCGCCGAAGATCAAACGTGACGCGTAACACGAGAATGAACCTCATTGGTTCCCGCCGAAGATCAAACGTGACGCGTAACACGAGAATGAATCTCATTGGTTCCCGCCGAAGATCAAACGTGACGCGTAACACGAGAATGAATCTCATTGGTTCCCGCCGAAGATCAAACGTGACGCGTAACACGAGAATGAACCTCATTGGTTCCCGCCGAAGATCAAACGTGACGCGTAACACGAGAATGAATCTCATTGGTTCCCGCCGAAGATCAAACGTGACGCGTAACACGAGAATGAACCTCATTGGTTCCCGCCGAAGATCAAACGTGACGCGTAACACGAGAATGAACCTCATTGGTTCCCGCCGAAGATCAAACGTGACGCGTAACACGAGAATGAATCTCATTGGTTCCCGCCGAAGATCAAACGTGACGCGTAACACGAGAATGAATCTCATTGGTTCCCGCCGAAGATCAAACGTGACGCGTAACACGAGAATGAATCTCATTGGTTCCCGCCGAAGATCAAACGTGACGCGTAACACGAGAATGAACCTCATTGGTTCCCGCCGAAGATCAAACGTGACGCGTAACACGAGAATGAACCTCATTGGTTCCCGCCGAAGATCAAACGTGACGCGTAACACGAGAATGAACCCCATTGGTTCCCGCCGAAGATCAAACGTGACGCGTAACACGAGAATGAATCTCATTGGTTCCCGCCGAAGATCAAACGTGACGCGTAACACGAGAATGAATCTCATTGGTTCCTGCCGAAGATCAAACGTGACGCGTAACACGAGAATGAATCTCATTGGTTCCTGCCGAAGGTCAAACGTGACGCGTAACACGAGAATGAATCTCATTGGTTCCCGCCGAAGGTCAAACGTGACGCGTAACACGAGAATGAATCTCATTGGTTCCCGCCGAAGATCAAACGTGACGCGTAACACGAGAATGAATCTCATTGGTTCCCGCCGAAGATCAAACGTGACGCGTAACACGAGAATGAATCTCATTGGTTCCCGCCGAAGATCAAACGTGACGCGTAACACGAGAATGAATCTCATTGGTTCCCGCCGAAGATCAAACGTGACGCGTAACACGAGAATGAATCTCATTGGTTCCCGCCGAAGATCAAACGTGACGCGTAACACGAGAATGAACCTCATTGGTTCCCGCCGAAGATCAAACGTGACGCGTAACACGAGAATGAACCTCATTGGTTCCTGCCGAAGATCAAACGTGACGCGTAACACGAGAATGAACCTCATTGGTTCCCGCCGAAGATCAAACGTGACGCGTAACACGAGAATGAACCTCATTGGTTCCCGCCGAAGATCAAACGTGACGCGTAACACGAGAATGAACCTCATTGGTTCCTGCCGAAGATCAAACGTGACGCGTAACACGAGAATGAACCTCATTGGTTCCTGCCGAAGATCAAACGTGACGCGTAACACGAGAATGAATCTCATTGGTTCCCGCCGAAGATCAAACGTGACGCGTAACACGAGAATGAACCTCATTGGTTCCCGCCGAAGATCAAACGTGACGCGTAACACGAGAATGAATCTCATTGGTTCCCGCCGAAGATCAAACGTGACGCGTAACACGAGAATGAATCTCATTGGTTCCCGCCGAAGATCAAACGTGACGCGTAACACGAGAATGAACCTCATTGGTTCCCGCCGAAGATCAAACGTGACGCGTAACACGAGAATGAATCTCATTGGTTCCTGCCGAAGATCAAACGTGACGCGTAACACGAGAATGAACCTCATTGGTTCCCGCCGAAGATCAAACGTGACGCGTAACACGAGAATGAACCTCATTGGTTCCCGCCGAAGATCAAACGTGACGCGTAACACGAGAATGAATCTCATTGGTTCCCGCCGAAGATCAAACGTGACGCGTAACACGAGAATGAATCTCATTGGTTCCCGCCGAAGATCAAACGTGACGCGTAACACGAGAATGAATCTCATTGGTTCCCGCCGAAGATCAAACGTGACGCGTAACACGAGAATGAACCTCATTGGTTCCCGCCGAAGATCAAACGTGACGCGTAACACGAGAATGAACCTCATTGGTTCCCGCCGAAGATCAAACGTGACGCGTAACACGAGAATGAATCTCATTGGTTCCTGCCGAAGATCAAACGTGACGCGTAACACGAGAATGAACCTCATTGGTTCCTGCCGAAGATCAAACGTGACGCGTAACACGAGAATGAATCTCATTGGTTCCTGCCGAAGATCAAACGTGACGCGTAACACGAGAATGAACCTCATTGGTTCCTGCCGAAGATCAAACGTGACGCGTAACACGAGAATGAATCTCATTGGTTCCTGCCGAAGATCAAACGTGACGCGTAACACGAGAATGAACCTCATTGGTTCCTGCCGAAGATCAAACGTGACGCGTAACACGAGAATGAACCTCATTGGTTCCTGCCGAAGATCAAACGTGACGCGTAACACGAGAATGAATCTCATTGGTTCCTGCCGAAGATCAAACGTGACGCGTAACACGAGAGTGAACCTCATTGGTTCCTGCTGAAGATCAAACGTGACGCGTAACACGAGAGTGAACCTCATTGGTTCTCGCTGAAGATCAAACGTGACGCGTAACATGAGAGTGAACCTCATTGGTTCTCGCTGAAGATCAAACGTGACGCGTAACACGAGAATGAACCTCATTGGTTCCTGCCGAAGATCAAACGTGACGCGTAACACGAGAGTGAACCTCATTGGTTCCTGCTGAAGATCAAACGTGACGCGTAACATGAGAATGAACCTCATTGGTTCCTGCTGAAGATCAAACGTGACGCGTAACACGAGAGTGAACCTCATTGGTTCCTGCCGAAGATCAAACGTGACGCGTAACATGAGAATGAATTAGGGCTCATGCAGCGGCTCCAGCGTTATTCCACTGGGCCGGCTGGGCACGAGACCCCTGCAGTGGTGGCTGAAAACCAGGGGTTCTCCTCGAGGGCTAGAACTCTTGGTCCCCTTCTTATCTGGAGCGGATTTGGTAAAGATACGGAACGCCTGTACGCCTTTCCCCCGATCGCTCTGCTCCCGGGAGTTCTGGTGAAGCTGTGGGTCTGGCCTCTGAAGAGGTCCAGCTCATAGAATCCGGTCTCTCAGCCGAGGTTGTGGAGACCATCCTTCAGTCCACAGCTCTTTCCACGAGGAAACTCTACGCCTTAAAGTGGAAACTTTTCACGTCTTGGTGTAGTGAAAGGCAGGTGAACCCAGTAACCTGTCGAGTTGGCAAACTGCTGGAGTTCCTGCAAGAAAGATTTGCGGCAGGGTTGTCCCCCTCTACCTTGAAGGTTTATGTGGCTGCCATATCAGCTTGCCATGTACCTCTGGGTGGGGTGTCCTTGGGCAGGGACCCCCTAGTCACTCGTTTCCTCCGTGGCACATTAAGGCTGAGACCTGCGGCACAGACTAGGGTGCCTGCCTGGGACTGGTCTGTGGTACTCCAAGGCCTGTCCCAGGCACCCTTTGAACCTTTGGAGGAGCTCCCTATCAAGCTCCTCTCTCTTAAGACCCTTCTTTGGCTGGCTATTGCCTTGCTTAAGAGGGTCGGGGATCTTCAGACCCTCTCGGTGGCTCCCTCATGCCTCGAGTTCGGCCCGGGATGGAAAAACCTTTCTCCACCCGAGGCCAGGCTATGTCCCCGAGGTTCCCACTAATGTGGCTCGGTCTGTCACGCTGCAGGCTTTCTGCCCCATTTGGCGATCATGAGTAGGAGCAAGAACAAGGTCTGTCCAGTGCGAGCACTGGACGCTTACGTCCCAAGACTGCCACTTGGCGTAGGTTGGACCAACTGTTCGTTTGCTTTAGGACCCCTAAGGGGGCTCCAGCTTCTAAGCAAACCCTAAGCAGGTGGATAGTCGAGGCTATCTGTCTAGCTTACGAGTCGGCCGGACAAGCTTCTCCGTTGAGGGTCCGGGCCCACTCCACTCGGAGCATGGCGGCATCCAAGGGTCTCCTCTGGAGTTTCCTTGTCTGATGTTTGTGCTGCGGCTGGCTGGTCTTCACCGCACACATTCTTGAGGTTTTACCAATTGGACCTCGATGCTGCCCCGGGAACCAGGGTGCTCTCTCAATGAGCTGGGACACACCCCGATGCCGGCGTCGCTGAGGTGGCGTTGGTATAGCGTTCCCCTAGCGCTCTGGACGCAGCTCGAGTTCCCTGTAAGGGAACGTCTCGGGTTCCGAATGTAACCCTGGTTCCCTGAGGGGAACGAGACGCTGCGTCTTTGCCTCAGCTCCTTGCGCCTCCGTGCCCGCTTCAGACACTCTTTTGCTGGCGCTTCCGGGTTTCGGACACGCTTTATGCTCTTGCTCATGACATCACCGGCTCGTGCCGGCGGTGACGCATTCACACGCGTTCGTCTCTCATTGGTTGCACAGATCTTCACGTGACTGACGCAAGGCTATTTCCCCTAGCGCTTTGGATGCAGCGTCTCGTTCCCCTCAGGGAACCAGGGTTACATTCGTAACCCGACACGTTTCCAGTCACCACAACTGATGTATGAGTTGATCAATGTTTATAATTGAAAAGCCTAAATTAAATCTGTTCGTCATGTAAAGAGAAAGTGTAAAGTAAATGTAAATTCCCTTTAGATAATTTGCACCTCGATCTGTTTATTAACTTTTTGTCCATAAATAGTGTTAGAAGTGTAGCTGTCACTGGAGATTCAGAAATCACTCAGAATTCAGCAAAAAGATCTTCATTTGTGTTGCAAAGGTGAACAAAAGTTTTAGGGGTTTGGAACGACATGAGGGTGAGTAAATGATTCTGGGTGAACTATCTCTTTAAAATTTAAAAATGAGATTAAACGTAACTTGCAGTCATGCTACACAATATATATACAAATGGAGTAGTACCTTTCAAAACGTACTAATATGTAACATTTCACGAGTTCACACTTACAAATGATTCAGGAGCAATAAATGGTAAGCGTATTTGGCGTGCTGTCCGAGGAGAGGGTCTGAGCTCGGTATTTAGCCCGAACCTGGAGCACTCCCCCCCCCGTATCCTGACTTTGATAGGAACAATTAAGTGTGAGGAGTTGAGGTGGTGGAGGGATGCCGAAAAGTGTCAAGAGCTGTAGGTGAGTCAAACATGTCTATATATACATGCTTCCTCTCCTGCTGATAGGATGAGGAGTAATTGCTGATGACGGTTGATTGTGTTAATCCTTTGAACGTGCTCCTCCCGAACTTTGTTAATAAAACATCATTTAGAGGTAAATGTGGTACAAAGGTGCAGCTTTTGAAAGAATACTATCTGAGTGACAGCTTTGATTCCTTTTTGTTTGAGTTTATGAGTTTTCATTTCAGTTTATTTAACTGATTAATATATTTTGTTATTTTATTTTTTATATTACTAGTGTGCCAAACAGAATGCTCATTAATCAGTGGGTTTTCAGCATACATAATGAAAGCATGATGGAGGTTTTATGTATTTATTTGCGACTGGTGACAGAAAATGTTTCTTCTTTTTCATGTTTTTCCGTTTGTATTGCTGCAGGATAACCTTCTGCAGGTTCCTTACATTACAGTAGTCATGGTAATAAAGGCTGTCATAACAATACGCCGTAGGTGCCGTTCAAATAAAAGAAATAAACACAGATGAGATGACAGGTGAGAATCTGCGTTATCTGAAGTGACTGGCAAATGACTGAGATGTGTGTGTGAGTTTTACTAAGATCCGCTGGGTGTGTTTGATCTTTAATCACATTAATCATTTTCATTAAGGTGCTGAAAATCAGTCTGTCATGATCTTCACTGTCATTCTCTCTCACACACAAACACGCACACACACACTCTCTCTCTCTCTCACACACACACACACACACACACACCTTAGGCCAGGTTTCCTCTGTGTCTCATCATACTGTTGAGGATCAAAACAGCACACCTGCGGCAATTATCTCTACTACTGTACGTGTGTGTGTGTGTGTGTGTGTGTGTAGGTTTCACTGTCTTTGTTCTTTCAAATCCTGACATGACGTTTACCCTAAGGGGGCAGATCCAAGTCTGAGAAATTCCTAAGCCAAGCACTTCACACACACACACACACACACACACACACACACCCGCACAACAGCATTCACAACTACTAGGAAGGTAAAAGAGAAACCTCAACGTAAGCACTTCCATAATGCACAAGCTCATACTTTACACAATCCATTTTGCCCTCGAAAAACAAAAGCAAAAGAAAACTATAATTGGAAAAGAAACGTAGAGGTAGTGGATGCTTTGAAGTTATTCTATAAGAAGAAAGAGGAGGAAAGTGTAGGTGCGTCCTCATTCATGTAGTGATTCATTGACTGCTGGCCTGTTCTCAAACGCACAACTCGCTCTGAGAGGAGAACGTCACTGTGGTCATCGGAAAACCTTTCGACCTTTCAAGAGTACAATGCAAATGATTATGTATATGTAAACTATATGTATGTGTGTGTGTGTGTGTGTGTGTGTGTATGTAAATCTGTGGATAGCAATCACACTGATTAATCATTATTCTCTTTTATTATGATTAATTATATGTACACACACACACACACACACATATAAAAACCTGGTACGACTTTACATTAACAACATGAACTAACTCTCAAAAATATTTATAAGGCATGTACTAATCTTAGTTCATATTAAAGTTACTGATACATTATTAAAAATTCAATGTTGTTCCAAAGCCGTAGTCTTTCGTTCATCTTCTGAACACAAATGAAGATGTTTTTAATGAAACTGAGTGATTTCTGTTCCTCCATTGACAGTTACAGCAACTACCACTTTAATGCTTCAAGAAGTTCAGAAAGAGATTATAAAACTAATCCATATGAATGGAGCGATTTAGTTCAAGTGTTCTGAAGAGACTCGATCACTTTATATGATGAACAGATTGAATTTAGGCTTTTATTCCCAACATTAATTTGACAGATTTTTCTATCTAGACTTTTATTCCATAAGAGCAACTGGTTGACTTGCACTGGTTGAATGCATATACTAATAATTATATTTCCCTACATTTATGTATGTCAGTCATCGGTAAAGAGCTGCCAGCGATGATCTTTGGCAGGCTTTTTCAAACATGTGGATAGCAATCACACTGATTAATCATTATTCTCTTTTATTATGATTAATTAAAAGTGTCACTTTCTTCTGTAAGCCTGCAGTGAAATCGGAAAAACTGAACTTGTGCAAACCTGGGGAAAGGGATTTAATGTTTTGTGACTTAAACACACGTTAAAGCAGTGCATGCTGAGTTCACTCCAATCAAACTCATTTCAGTTGGGAAATTACATGGGAATCATTAAATACTGCACTTTTTTTTAAAGAAAAAACAGAAACAGACATACCCATTCCATAATGTGCCATCAATAAATCCTAATACAAAGTCATTATGCACATTAACTCTTATTGTGGATTTGCTTTTAGTGTCAGGATGTTTGCATGAACCTTTATTAAAATCAAATGTTTCCCTCAAAAATAATTAAAGTCAAACTCACACATTGGCTCGCTGCATTGCATTAGATCTTCCGTCGTTTCTTGGACACACACTGGCTTTGGACATTTGCCACCCTCATGTATAAGTTAAAAAGATGTAATACATTTATTTGTTGATGGTCCTAATCACATTAACGATTGGGAATCATAACTAGTAAAGCTCATCGCTGGTACATCGCATAGCACTTGAGTTTAGCCAGACATGCGTTCAGATGACTTGATTGGTTTAATCTCATTAATATGTTTAGCATGCAACTCTACCGGCCCTCAGACGTTCACATCAAGCTGCACTTTCGGTTATATCTTCTTCTTAGCAGGTGTATTATCAATTTGTACCATCATATGTAGCAACGCACAAACGAGTGCATTCAGCCAAAAACAGCATTGCATTGCATGTTCATCGCGTCATAAAAGCAGCCTGTGAGCACATAACACACATCCCTTTAGGTTCTGGACCAAACAAACCAAAGCAACGAACCACAGGTGTGAACACACACTTATACACCTCAAGTGCTTCTAAAACAGACATTTTCCCCTCTCAAGAAACACACACTCATACAATTCATGGAGGAACTTTAGCAAATTATATGAGCTTCACATTTCTGTTTTCAAACATCTACAGTGTTTTTACTTGCAACACATTTCCCATTAATTTACATTTAAAAATGAATCTAAACTGTTATTAACCGGATGCCAGAACATTCCTTATAACTCTGTACAATCTGCCATCATAACTCATTCAATAATGACTTTAGCAGTGGATCTGACCAGCGGACAGTTGGTCATGACATGAGCTCTGACGGCCGTGTGTGTGTGTGTGTGTGTGTGTGTGCGCGTGTGCGCGTGTGTGTGTGACTCGCGTGAATGTGAAGTGTTTGAGGAGAAAGACTGTTCAGATCTAAATCCCCTGAGTGTGGACTGGACCCCAGATCAGACAAACGAACCCCCCATACCCCTCTACACACACACACACACACACACACACACACCCTCAGGACCCCGAGCAGTCAAACCACCTGTGGTCACGGCTCGCTCCACCCCGCAGCCACCTTTTAATGAAGCCCTGCAGAAGTGCATTCTGGGAGAATTTAAGACACATTTTGTGCCAGCCAATCATGAGAACATCAAAGCTGACGCTGTGACCTGATTGGATATAAATATGTAATCGCGTAAATGAATGCATGACTGTATGTGATTGTGTTTCTTTCTAATGTGAGTGTGTGCAAGGGTTTATGCATTATCATCTGAGATTAAATATAACATATATAAAATGTCATTTTTTGGTGTGTGTAAATACATTTTTATATGGAATCTACAAATAGTGACTGACTGTGATTTAAAATATATGAACATGAAGTGCTTTATGAAGCAGAGGTTTCCTCCTTTAATATGAGAATCTACATTTGATTTAATCTAAAATATTAGTAGAATATATGCAGTTTTTGACCTCGTATACGAAGCTACATGCAATATGGCTACTTAAAATTCATTTGTCCTTGTTTCAGTCAAGAGCAGGTAGAGATATTTTCTCTTTTCTTTGATTAAAGTTAGATCGATTGATGCTTTTTTGGCATTTCTTATGGATATGTTAGTGTTACTGTTATCTATAAGTTAGTGGGCTCAGAAAAAATGACAAAGCTCGCATTTAGAAAATATAAGTGTTCAAATCTTACAGTCTCTCACTTCCACCAATAAGGATCAGTGAGTTTGATGACATCACTGCACTTCAGCTCGTCATCAGATTTTCTGTCCAATCAGACGCTCTGTAGAATCCGAAGCCCCGCCCCCTACATTACGAACAGAAGCTGCGGCTGAAATGGGTCACTCGTTCACACGTTCATCAGTGTTTTCTACACGGTGAGCGGCTCATAGTCTCTATATCGGGGACAGGGAGCGATTCAGACAGTGGGAATATCTCTCATTGGGGGAATGAAGGCTAGTTTGACGATCCGATAAAGCGAGACAGAGGCTGTCATAAGCTGTCAAATACAAATTTAAAAAAGGGGAGGGGCTGTAAGATTTGACTCGCCCTGGCTTCCTGTTTCAGGGGAAATTACGTCACGCAATTAAAACTTTAACATTAATGACACAGACAGCAGCAGGTATACTGGGTTGCTGTCACTTTAAGACTGAACGCACGGATCCGCTTTACACGCACCCATGAGACATAACTGGTATTCGACCGTTCAAGCGCAATAAGACACGAAAGAGAGCTGGATTCACCTGCAGATGCGGAGAGATGAGCTTTCTGTGCATGAGCTGCTTCTGTTG
Organism: Rhodeus uyekii; assembly: GCA_037043235.1. Taxonomy (NCBI): domain Eukaryota; kingdom Metazoa; phylum Chordata; class Actinopteri; order Cypriniformes; family Acheilognathidae; genus Rhodeus; species Rhodeus uyekii. Next base: position 236,206 of record JAWRVZ010000189.1, on the reverse strand, counting down.
CTTCATCTGGACCCAAAAAATTCCTCATTTTCTAAAAGAATAATGTTCATTCTTGTTATCTTCCTACCTCTCTATACATCTATTAAAAACTATGCGGGTGCCATCAGAGATTTTAGTCCTAAGAAACATCTGCATTAGTAATTGTGTTGCATTCATGAGCCATACGCAGACTTCAATGACAGAAGAGCGAGAGAACGAAGAAGAACAGAGTTTTCTCCAGCGGCAGGAACGCTGACCACTCCTCTAGTTTCACAGATCAACAAACTAATGTTGACATCTATTGCTTTATGAAAACAGGAAGAGAAAAAAAGACTTTAGCAGCAAAAACTAATAATTGCAAAGCAGCCAATTAAATGGAGAGAAGGAGATGAAACCGTCTTATTTCCCCTGGTGAGACGCGCTTCTGCGAGCACATGAAAAGAAAAGAGGAAAATATAATTCCAGAAGCTGACAGAACTCATTGTTCGTGGAATTTTAAATTCAAAAAAGTTAATAAAGCAGCGGAGGAAGATGAAGAGAATTTGCATTTCTCAGATTAACAGCCTGTACAGCAGCAAAGGAGATCCACGTCGCCCGGGGTCATCATTTAAGAAACCTTTGCATATTTTATTTAAAAGTGGGCTTGGGTTGGCGGGGTAATAAGACAGACAGATAATGATTGGAAGGTCGGCCCTGCAGGGCACGTGAGAACACACACACACACACACACACACACACACTCGCAGACGAGGAACGTGCAAATAGTTCTCCATAAGGACGCCGCATCATAGATTACACTAATTACACACTGATCATTTATGAAACGTTTTCCAAAGGTTTTATTATTGTTATTGTTGTTTGTTGCTGTTATTGCATTCGTTATTGCGCGTGTGTGTGTGTGTGTTAATGTGTAGCTTGGAGGTTTCTCCATTGCTCATATCGTGTGTTGCTCGTGCTGTAATGAGAAGAAAAATAATCTCACACTCGTAATCAGATTTTCCTTGTTTACGTGTTTGTTCGGAATGACCACAAATGTGTAATTAGAACAGCATTAATTTGTTTGTGCCGCAAATTATTAAAGCTGAAAGTTTTGGAAAAAAAACCACGACATTCACTTTGTGTCGCATTAAAACGAGAAAGAAACTTGAACGGATGTGAGGAAAGAGTGATAGAACGAGCGAGAGAGATGGATGGAGACGGTGTAAGTCGGGATAAACTGGTCCTACATTTGAAAACTCATAAAACCATCAGAGGCTGATTAAAGCAGGCTCTGCGTCCTTAATTAATCAACACACACACACACATCTGCATCCATGTGTGTGTTAGATGCAACAAATCATCCGCAAAAACAACATCCTCATTACACACTCAAAGATTGAGCTCAATATTCAATATCATTATTCACATTAACATTAACACACGGATGTTCTTCTATCAGTTCAATTTAGGCTAAAATAAAGCCTAGATTAACATGCAAAACTTGCTGCCATGATGATGATGATGATGATGGTGTGTTGTTGGGTTTGTGAGAGTTTCGCTCATTGCTCTGCATCTGCTAAAGGTCAAGTCAAGTCAAGTCACCTTTATTTATATAGCGCTTTTTACAATGTAGATTGTTTCAAAGCAGCTTTACAGGAAAAACAATATAAACAAAGTTTGTTTGGCTGAACAGAAGCCCCAAAAGAGCAGGCGAATCAATACAATTGATGAATTTTAAGTGTTAAGTTTCCCCAACTGAGCAAGCCATAGGCGACAGCGGCAAGAACCAAAACTCCGGCAGGAGACGTAACGAATGAAGAATAGAATGGAGAAAAAACCTTGGGAGAAACCAGGCTCAGTCGGGGGACCAGTTCTCCTCTGGCCAACAGCCAAACAGTGCATGATTATTATACAACAATTCAAGTCCAATATGAAGTCCAATTTGGTCCGGTTAGAGATGGGTTCATGATCGTCACAGGGGAGGGTCCAGTAGAGTCACGGTCTCCGCAGACACTTCAGGGCAGTGCTGTGCTCGTGTCCAGGTCCTTCATCTGATCTGGATACGGCCCGGATCCGGCTGACCACGATAACCTCGGAATAAACAGAGACCAATATCAGCGTAGATGCCATTCTTCTTCTGATGTATCGAGTACATCAGGTGTTATGGGAATGTTCCCGGTTCCGGCTTATCTAAATTATGCAGCCTAACAATCATTTTACATGATTTGGATTAAAATGTATGTATAATGTGTTATGTGTATGCCAGGTTGAAAAGATGTGTTTTTAGTCTACATTTAAACTGACAGAGTGTGTCTGCTTCCCGAACTGTAATAGGAAGACTGTTCCAGAGTTTAGGAGCTAAATAGGAAAAGGATCGACCGCCAGCAGTTGACTTTGATATTCTAGGTATTATAAGCTGGTCAGTATTTTGGGATCGCAATAGACGTGAAGGACTATAATGTGTTAAGAGATCGCTCAAGTACTGTGGAGCTAAACCATTTAATGCTTTGTAAGTAATTAACAAGATTTTAAAATGTATTCGGTGTTTAATAGGAAGCCAGTGCAGGTTTGACAGAACTGGGCTAATATGCTCATACTTCCTGGTTCTAGTAAGAACTCGAGCTGCTGCATTTTGGACCAGCTGGAATTTGTTTATTAAGCGTGCAGGGCAACCACCTAGTAGAGCATTACAATAATCTAGCCTTGAACTCATGAACGCATGAACTAACTTTTCCGCATTTGTCTTAGATAGCATATGTCGCAATTTAGATATATTTTTTTAAAGGTTTCTGGGTTCCACTTTATGTTACAGTACATGCACTTTCTCGTACTTACAGCGCACTAACCTCAACACAACTCTGGGTGACGTGAGGAACTGCATGGGTAAAGCTTAGGCTCGAGTTAGTACCTTGTTTTTACCCAGTTATCGTAATAAATAGCATGCATATGGGGAACAGGACTGTAAATAAAGTGTTCTGGGTCGTTTCATTGGTGTTCAAGACAAATCTCTTGATAAGCCTTGTGTTCCTCGTGCAATGGAAATCTATGGGACGTTTTAGAAAAGTACTGACAACTCTCTAAATAAGTTTCGCTTGCGCAACTTAGAGTCGGGAGTTTGTTCAAATCTGTCTAAATCTAAACCTCAGACTGAAATCTCGGCAGTGTCGTGAAGCTGGGTAAAATATTGTGTTGTACATTACAGTTCTGAATTATTCCATTTGGCTTTGTAGAATCTAAAGCTCATACTCATCTCACACACACACACACACACACACTGCAGCCATCCTTGACCTTATCCAGGCCTGCAGGGTTCGGACGGAACATTACAACAGCGTTTTATGAATTATTCATTGATTCACTCTGTCCTAACTCTCTCTCTCTTTCTTTTTCTTTCTTTCTGGCTGTCTCCACACTCTCTCTATCTCTCTCGCTCTGGGCTAGCAGAGTGTGAGTGTGTTTTGACCGGGGCTCTGATACGCTGATACTTGCACCCGCAGCAGGTAGTTTGTCCTCCTCTGTGTGGCACAATTCCCTTCAGACCCTAATTAGGGCTCTTAATAGCTGCCTTTATGACAAAAATATAAATAAAGGTTAATTCTAAATCTACCGCACTCCAGTGAATTGAAAACATGCCTGTGTGTGTGTGTGTGTGTGTGTGTGTGTGAGAGAGAGAGAGAGAGAGAAATGGCTGTTTTTAAAATAGCATAATATCATATAAACACTATTGCTGCAAAGTTTAGTTTACATATCCTGCACAATATGCTTATTTTAATTTACACCCTATTACACCAGAGAACACTGCACATATCCCACAATGCACTGCGCTCAACCGTTACTTTTACGGTATATATATTATTTTACATATATACATTTATATGTACTACTGTTCAATAGTTTAACAGTTTTTAGTTTAACATGTTTTTTTTTAAAGAAGTCTCTTCTGCTCACCAAATCTGCATTTATCTGTTCAAAAATAGGGTAAAAAAAACAGTAATATTGCAATGTTATTACAATTTAAAACAGCGATTACAATTTTATTTTTTCCTGTGATTAAAGCTGAATTTTCAGCATCATTACTCCAATCTTCAGTGTAACATGATCTTCACTAATAATTGTCATATGATGATCAATAAACATTTATTATTATTAATTTATTCCTGTGATTAAAGCTGAATTTATTAGATGATAAATACAGTAAAACAGTGTAATATTATATCAGTGTAAAACAGCTGTTTTCTATGTGAATATATAGTAAAGTGTCATTTATTCCTGTGATTAAAGCTGAATTTATTAGATGATAAATACAGTAAAACAGTGTAATATTATATCAGAGTAAAACAGCTGTTTTCTATGTGAATATATAGTAAAGTGTCATTTATTTCTGATTAAAGCTGAATTTATTAGATGATTGATACAGTAAAACAGTGTAATATTATATCAGTGTAAAACAGCTGTTTTCTATGTGAATATATAGTAAAGTGTCATTTATTTCTGATTAAAGCTGAATTTATTAGATGATTGATACAGTAAAACAGTGTAATATTATATCAGTGTAAAACAGCTGTTTTCTATGTGAATATATAGTAAAGTGTCATTTATTCCTGTGATTAAAGCTGAATTTATTAGATGATAAATACAGTAAAACAGTGTAATATTATATCAGTGTAAAACAGCTGTTTTCTATGTGAATATATAGTAAAGTGTCATTTATTCCTGTGATTGAAGCTGAATTTATTAGATGATAAATACAGTAAAACAGTGTAATATTATATCAGTGTAAAACAGCTGTTTTCTATGTGAATATATAGTAAAGTGTCATTTATTCCTGTGATTGAAGCTGAATTTATTAGATGATAAATACAGTAAAACAGTGTAATATTATATCAGTGTAAAACAGCTGTTGTCTATGTGAATATATAGTAAAGTGTCATTTATTCCTGTGATTGAAGTTGTATTTCCAGCATCATTATTCCAGTGTTCAGTGTCACGTGATCTTCACTAATTATTCTGATCAGATTTGATGCTCAAGAAACATATATTCATATTCATCACTTGCTGAATAGACGTGCATTGAGATGCGTAAATCGTTGCATAACGTCTATGTTTTGAGCAGTAAATAGTAAACTAGATTTCCATTTATCAGTCGTTCAGCATGATTACAATTGTTAAAGAAACTGCTGAGTGTTTCAGTTATGAGGAAACAGGGCAGTTGAACTACTTAAAATAATTATAGTATTAAAAAGTTTAAATATCATCAAAAGAAAAAAAACACAAAATTATTACAGTTTCGAAACAGTCCATAGAATCATTATCAGAGAGCAGCATTGCATTATGGGAGATAATCAGCACTGACCAGAGGGCAGAACTGCCAATCCAAGGATTAAACTCTGCCAGAACCTGACCTTCCTCGCAGCTAAACACACACACACACACACACACGCACACATGCAGTCTGAATCACTGTATCAGAATTTCCTCCTCTTTCTCTCACACACTATCTCTTTTCCTTTATCTGTTCTCTTTCTCCCTCCTGCTTCCATACTTCTACTTTACATATTTTAAGTTGTATTTCTCCTCTTCTCACTTCATCTGAAAGTCAGTTTCTGTGAATCTTATGAAACCCGTCGAGAGCAAGTCTGGCTCATATTTCACTACAAAACCAAAAGAATGAAATAATAAATTATATTTTGCTTATAGAAAAGAGCTTGCATTGGGGAATTAGTTTGATGGCAATCATTTACTAAAACCTTTGTGGTTCGAAACTCACATTACTTGTAAGATGTTTGACAAAATGACCCGAACAATTAAAGTGCACTGAGAACCGGGGCCGTCAAAATTGCTTTTAATAAAAATGCATCAGAAAAGCATAAGGAAGGATTCACTTTTATTCACTAAAATCCTGCCTTGACCAGCTGTGGTTATTATTCACTCATGTCACAGAAAAGCTCAAACGATCTCTCAAACATCTCCGTTTGTGTTCATAATTCGTGTTTAAATCACCATACATTAAAGCCATATACACTTTTAAAGTATGCTGATTTAAATATGATCATATTGCATCACAGAATAATAGAATTATAAACATCAGAAACTGAAAAACAAAGCATCCAGATTCAGTACAGTAATGCGGATTTGGGGATAAAATGTCATGAGAACAATCTCACAATGCAAAAGCGTTCCTTCATTCTCGTTGTGCAGAGTGTGATTTCTGTAGGGTGAAATGTGAGCCGGACGAGTTTTCCCCCATA
>JAWRVZ010000189.1:162500-225000 GCA_037043235.1 Rhodeus uyekii | reverse complement strand
AATGACATCATAATTGAGTCTTTCAGAAAGAGAATGTGAAGCGTTAGCCGGCGGCTCAGTGTTGATGATTGCTGCATTTCCTGGACGGAGACTTTTTCATTTGGAAATCAAGATTGTATTAATTTAGTAGACACTTTAATCCAAGATGGCTTGAAATAGCCATATACATTTATCAATAATCTCTCTCAAGAGTTTAAATGCAAATGACATTGTATATTGAAGTAAAAGTAGAAAGGAATAAAAAATTGAAGAGGTAAAAAGACACAGCGAGTCGCAGCGCGGTTCAGCAGGCTGTCATGTGCAAGAGCCGTGCCAGTGTGGTTTATGTTGGGTGGCACTCTGCACTCTAGGGGTCCTTGTCACAGAGAGTTTAGGCGTCCGCGGCAGTGCCTGCGCTGGCAGTATGACTGGTGGGCAGACACCAGGGCAGATGGGCCTTTCACAAAACATCCTCATCTCACACACACAGAGGGGGAGAGAGACTTCCTCACAAACACACACGTACACACACATATATGCTGTCCACACTGCTGAACATCTTGTTCCATGAAACAATGTCTCAACCAATCAGTGTTCAGGACTGCCGTCGCCAAAGATATACATCTGCTGGACATCAGCACTGCTGAGAACCAAACACACACACACACACACATTACAATTATCAAGTTCCACTTTATCAGTACTGTTTAAAAATCACAATTCCAGTAAGCATTTTTATGCAATACTGTGAAACATTATTACAATTGAAAATAACTGTTTACTATATGAACACACACACACACATATATATATATATATATAGTAAAGTGACATTTATTCCTGTGATTAAAGCTGAATTTATTAGATGATAAATACAGTAAAACAGTGTAATATTATATCAGTGTAAAACAGCTGTTTTCTATGTGAATATATAGTAAAGTGTCATTTATTCCTGTGATTAAAGCTGAATTTATTAGATGATAAATACAGTAAAACAGTGTAATATTATATCAGTGTAAAACAGCTGTTTTCTATGTGAATATATAGTAAAGTGTCATTTATTCCTGTGATTAAAGCTGAATTTATTAGATGATAAATACAGTAAAACAGTGTAATATTATATCAGTGTAAAACAGCTGTTTTCTATGTGAATATATAGTAAAGTGTCATTTATTCCTGTGATTAAAGCTGAATTTATTAGATGATAAATACAGTAAAACAGTGTAATATTATATCAGTGTAAAACAGCTGTTTTCTATGTGAATATATAGTAAAGTGTCATTTATTCCTGGGATTAAAGCTGAATTTATTAGATGATAAATGCAGTAAAACAGTGTAATATTATATCAGTGTAAAACAGCTGTTTTCTATGTGAATATATAGTAAAGTGTCATTTATTCCTGTGATTAAAGCTGAATTTATTAGATGATAAATACAGTAAAACAGTGTAATATTATATCAGTGTAAAACAGCTGTTTTCTGTGTGAATATATAGTAAAGTGTCATTTATTCCTGTGATTAAAGCTGAATTTATTAGATGATAAATACAGTAAAACAGTGTAATATTATATCAGTGTAAAACAGCTGTTTTCTGTGTGAATATATAGTAAAGTGTCATTTATTCCTGTGATTAAAGCTGAATTTATTAGATGATAAATACAGTAAAACAGTGTAATATTATATCAGTGTAAAACAGCTGTTTTCTATGTGAATATATAGTAAAGTGTCATTTATTCCTGTGATTAAAGCTGAATTTATTAGATGATAAATACAGTAAAACAGTGTAATATTATATCAGTGTAAAACAGCTGTTTTCTATGTGAATATATAGTAAAGTGTCATTTATTCCTGGGATTAAAGCTGAATTTTATGGATTTGATGATCAACAAACATGTTTATGATTATTATTATTAGTGTTGAAAACAGTTTTTGTGGAAACTATGACAGTTTTGTTTTTCGGGATTCTTTGATGGTTAAAAAAAATTCAAAATGAAATAAAAAACTAATATATAAGTTTATGTATATTATATATATTTGTGTATGTACGTGTGTGTGTATGTGTGTGTGTGTATGTGCTAATTTTGTGTTTTTACAACATTTCTTTGTATTTTGTTTATTAATTATCTTCTAATTAAGGGGCGCAAGAAAACATTTTGATTGATTAAACTAGCGTCTGCACATGTGCTTTCACACATAACATCACATATCCAACCAGCCAAAGTTGCAAAAAGTGCCTCGGTTCGTGTGTGTGTGTGTGTGTGTGTGTGTGTGTGTTCGTCCATGTGTAAATAACAGTAGCCAAGGGCATGGATTTACTCGGCATACAAGGTCACAGCGGCAATGCCAAAAGAAAATGGGGGGGGGGGGGGGGTTGCTCATCTCATCAGAGTTTATAATTGTAATTGTATGTTCAACAGACTGTTTCAGACAAACACTATAAAGCTCATCATAAGCACAAGGATAATATTTTACTTTTTTCAAATAGTGGCCTATATAATATTGTGAACGTTCATTTTTATTTACCTCCACCACCCACAGAGACCATTAAATCCTGAGCAGTGTGTGTGTGTGTGTGTGTGTGTGTGTGTGAGGACATTATAGAGAGAGAACACCAATGCATTAGCTAGTTAGACCTGCAGGCTCTCTCTCTCTCTCTCTCTCTCTCTCTCTCCCACAGACACACACACACACACACACACATAAAGAGCGTCCAGTGGTGCAGGTTGGGAAATGAAGTACTATGTGCCTCAAGAGAAACAAAGCAAACTCAGAGACACCTGAAGCACAGGTGAGAGATGAAACATGCATGTTCTGCACACAAACGCTCTCTTTTTGTTTGAAGATTAAAGGAATAATTCACTCTGCAAATTATCATATTGTTCCAATTGTTTCTGCTCTTCTGCATTGGATAAAAACATTAAAAAGTGCCCATGAAGATGTGAAACTGAAAAAAGAAAAACCACCATAAAAATAGTCCAAACTGTTTCAAAGTAAATCCTGCATCAGTTTTTTCCTCTTTCTGTATTTTTGCATCGTATTTGCTGTTGTTTTCCTGTTGTGTGATTTATGTGAGCTGTAATGCCTCAGTTTCCCCCCGGGGACGAAATAAAGCACCGTTCTATCGGATCTGCCTTCGCTGGATGGGAAAGAGCAGGATTCGGAGGCTGTAATGAAGGTGAGGAGATGAAGACCATTGTTGCCTGCACTAATCCTCTAACTGTGATTGCTCAGATTGTTTATGCGTGTGTCTGAGAAGAATGAATGTTTTCTGGATTCATAACCTTGACCTGTTTGTCTCGCGGCAGCGGCTAACGCACAAACACACACAATCACAGGCCTCATCAATGCAAAGGCTTCCTTTCTTCGTCATTTCATTACTTTTAAAGATATGTGAGTATTGCAGAAGTTCATTCAGCTTAGATCACCAGCGCTGGTTTTCGCTTATTTATTTGGGTTTTTTGTACATTTTGTATCTATATCAAACATTTATTCAAGACAGCTTGTTTCTGTGTGAACAATATTTCAAAATCAGTATTTCAACAATATTTCAAAACCGATGCATCTAGGAAAGTCAGTGCCTTAAATGTTTCAGGATCCATAATGTCCAAAACGTTTTTAGTGTTTGGAATTTTGGGGAGAATTAATTCATTATTTTTCTGATAATTCCATAAAACAATGAAAAATAAGATTATGATTGTATATTTATATGTATGTGTGAGAGAAAGAGAGAGACAGAGAGAGAGACGGAAGGAAACATCAAAGCCAAACATAATCAATCATTTACTCACAGAAACCCAATGAGGCAAAACCACAAACGCACATCAAATAAAAGCAGTATGCCTTGCTAGGCATTACTGTGTGTGTGTGTGTGTTTTTATGAGTCTGTGTTTGCTACCTGGAGAATCATATTGGAAAATTACAACAAAAACAAAATAAACACACCTTTATAGCCTGTTCTCTCTTTCTTCTTACAGACTAACTTCAATGCAAAGCTTAAAGGAACCCTTGAAGAATCTTAAATCAAATACATTACCTGGAGTGAAGCACCTCGATGTGTTCGTGTTCTTTGCTTGGAAACTCGTTCTGATCCTCCGAGCGGAAGGAAGATGCAGAGCTGAGGTAAGGAGGTCATGGCAGGAGTTTTGATTCAGTGAAGCATTAAACACAACTGAAGTTATGCATACACAACCATTAACGACATCATGCTCCGTTAATGAAAGATGACATGACGTTGATTAACCATTCACTACCAAGAGGCCTACATTTAATCATTTAATCGTTTAGTGGCTGCTGTTATCCAGAGCGACTGACACATGAGGAAACTCACAAGCGCTTTATCAAACAGGAGTCAATCAAGATTCAAAAGTAAAGAGAGGCGTGCAGAAGCTAGAGCAGAAGTGAAGATGAGTGAAAGACTTTTCATAGTTTATTTAAAAGCAGTGCCTGTTTTATAGCTATGGTTATTAGCAAGTGCTTGCAAAAAGAGTATGTCTTCAGCCTTTCGTAAGGGCTGTGACGGTCTGGAATTATTTAACAGAGAGATAACTGCTTGTGAATAATATTATATGTTAATTTGTAGAAAGTTTAAATGTAAACAAAAAGCCTAAATGACTAATCAATTCAAAGTTTTTTTTGTTTCTCAATTTCTTTCATGCACTAGCAATATAGTTCATATCACAGGAACATATGCAAAACCTAAACTTTAACATAAGTTCCTGTGATTTGAATTATCAATTATCAATATTATCTAATATGATTAGAACAAATGTACTCTTATTTTGCCATTTCAGTTAGTCGGTCAGTTTATATTCTCCTTAGATGGTCATCAAAACAATAATAAAACTTTTTTTTGTGTGTGTTGTATAATTTAATGTGCTGTGAAAACCTATAGACTGAGCTTGAGTAAAACTGCCTCTGTCGCTTTAACCATTCCGTCCTGTCGCTAAAAATGTAAATTATTTTTCTCAAAAGCGGAAGTCGTCACAGTTTGATGAACTTCTATAGAATGAGAGATTACATTAAATATAGTATTTTGGTGGTCCATTTATGTTCCCATAGCAAGACAACTTTTCAAAAGAGGAAATCTGTATCAGAAACACCATCACAGCAGATTACACTTTTTTCTTTCTTTTTTTATGCACGCAGAGTATAGTATACTAAGTATAGTATTATAACTGTACGTACATAAAAAAAAAAATTAAATATAAAAAACCAATCAGCATGCCCATCATGCTGATGACCGTTAAAACGCGTCATCACAGTCTGGGATAACGGTCCGTTTGTTCTTCAAATCATCACAATCAAACGAAGGCGCGAAAAATGATTGACAGATAGATCGCGTTTATGATTGGCTGAAGTTTTCCAATCGGAAAAGGCGGGCCGTTCCCCAAGTTTTTGTTGTTTACAGGGATGTATTATCTCATGGATCTAAATAAATCGCTTACAGAAGCTTTAAGCTGTCTGATGAGACACGTTTGATGTCCTTCTCGTCCAGTGCGGACGCGTGTCATTGCCGTAGCAATCGCATATTTCCGTTTGTTTATCAGCTTGTTGTTTTGTCTTTTCCAAATAATGACTGAACTGGGGGTTATATTAAAAAACGCCTCGATTTTTCCACGGGCTGTGTCACGCTCAACGGGCTTTGACAAGCTCGCACGCTGCTTATTATTCATGACGATCTCGAGCTGTTTCGGGATGTTGAATAGCCCATAATAATAATAACACACACTGAGGGGGACAGGAGGGGGGTGGGGGGCAGCTCAGGATCAAATGGGCCAATTCTCCACGCCTGACACCAACTGCCGCCGAACGCTCGGATCCTTCCATCCGCTCCCGCGATAATGAGCGGGATTTGTTAAACAGTAAATTAATGAATAATGAAATATCCAGGTTGATCAGTTAGGCGCGCGCTGCCTGCGGTCTTCCCGCCTCGAGCAGGAATTACGCGCGCCCGACGCGTGTCTGGATCAACCATTTGTACAGTCCATTGCGAGCACAGGACAAAGCTCCTCTTCATCCTCTCATCCCATAAAAAAAATATTCTGGAAAAGACGCTTAAAAAAGCCTTTAGTTTCAGGATGCTAGTTTGTTCCACCTCCATTTTAGTAAGCGATTCAGCGATATCACGGATTCGCTATTTTATATCTTGTCTTTGTCTTCATGCCTTTGTGTTTTACCTTTCCCTCTTTTGATCATGAATTGAAGGGGAAATTGATTTGTATTGACCAATTTTCAACTTTTACTTATGCCCTGTACTCCCATCCAATCATGAATATTTGGTTATAACTTAAAAGATTAAAATAAAATAAAAAACTAGAAATGGTCTCAGTTGTTTGATAAAAACAGAGTTTTCCCATAGGCAATGTTGAGGAAAGTTACAATATTGCGTTGCGCTACTTAGGAATGCGTTACGTTACTTTTGCGTTACTTTTTCTCTTATCTGGGATGTACTTGTTTGGTTTTTTGATTGTTTTTTAATTGATTAAAAAAAGTTAGATTTTGCAGCAAATGTAAAGCACTTTAACACCAAAATGGAATTATTAAGGCTGAAGGAAATGCAGATTTATGCGTGTAACAGTCGAGCTCAAACAAACCTTTCAGCCGCGGCCTATCTGGATCACAGGAGAGGAACATTTAACACTTACTTCACCAATAAAAATATAAAAAACATAAATAACAAAAAATACGTTGTTTTTGTTTATGGTTGAACTGAATCATCGGAAATCAGCAGCGACTACAGCGACTACGTCGGTCAATGAAGATAGATTAAATGCATAAAAATATTAGTTTTATTTAACATATTTAATTATTGGAGGTTTGTGAATATTTTCAATATTCAATACTGAATCTGTTCATGCGAGTGAGATTAATAAACGCTCACATTTATTCTAGACCTACAATAATCATCGTGTTCAAACACAACCACTCCTGATTCCTCTCATCATGAGAACCGGTGACCGGCACTCAACACAGGAACTTGCGTTACTTATTTGAAAAAAGTAACTGATATTTTGTTTTAAATTTAAAAGTAATCCGTTACTTTACTAGTTACTTGATACAAGTAATTTACCTTGCGTTTCCCACAACACTACCCATCGGGCATTTGTTGATGCACATTTTATTTTTTATGCTTTGGGAAAAACGTCTAGCCCAGCGAGTTTAGACGTGCATGATTAAAAACCGCTATTGTTTAAAGCCAATAAGTATTACTGAGTATAAAAATCGGCGATATTAGATCTGGGTTTGGTCTTATGGGCTTTTGTTGTATTTTTTTCTGTTAGAGGTAATGAGATCCAGGTTCGAGGGAAGGATGAAAGATCTCGGCTTGTGTTGTTTCGGGTCCCGTGGGTGTGAGAGAGGCTATAGTCTTTTTTCTGCTGAAGAGAAATCTCTGGATCTCGCGAAGACGCGCGTCGCTCGCGGACATGCGGGTGCTGCACCTGGGTCGCAATACTTCACGCATGACGAGTCACGCGACGGAACCCGCAGGCCACGCGCTCCTCCGCATTAAATACACCAGCGCGAGCTGATGCGCGCGGCCGGGATATGAGTTCACTTTACCGCCGCGGACGCGCGCCTTCAAGGGATTGTTTTCGATCAATTCTGGCATTCTTTGCTTGCCTTAAAACGAGACAGAAAGATGCATTTGATTCTCGCTGATTTCCGTTCTGCTGATTGCATTAGGCCTAGAAGTCAGTGTGATAATGAAAACATTGCACAATGTTAATATAATAACAAACACAATCATAAATAACCGATAGGTCTTTCAATGACCGATTTTAACGTTTCCCATTTTTACAATTAGTCTCTTCAATCTTGATATGATCCGTTTATGACGATAAACGACGCTTTTATGTTGCGTTCTGATATTAATACAGCTGTGGCAGTGTTGATATTTAATACTACAGTTATTTATCTTTCATATTATTCATTGCCTCCCTTGGTTCTATTACAGCGTTAATAACTGTTAGCAAAACAAATGTCCAAGGATGATCGTGATGATCTGTCTTTAAAGAAAACATTTATATTGTCTAGGGTAAAAACATGTATCATTTAATTAAATAATTTACTTTCTAAACTCGATGGGCTAATTACTAATTGTAATTTGTATTATTGTTTACCTGAAATCAGAAAAAAATATCTATATATTTGCATATCCAAGATGTTCAAGATGCTCGACTGTCTAAAAATGTATTATATAATTTTTTTTATAATCTTTTTTTAATATAATTTTTTATACTTTTTAAAATAAATATAAGTATTATATTTAATATTGCAAAATATAAAAAGCACATCTCAATGCAAATGAAATAATTACCAGCTAATAACAAGTGAACGTGTAATTGATCTGATATTTAATTTGCGTTATTATTCTGGACGGAGGCACGTTTTTATCAGTATTATTATTAAAACTATTTTGAGGAACGTTTTTGATTTATGCATGAAACAAGAACAGAAGGGGTTAACCAAGCACACAGCAACACCTACAATAAAACACACGTTTTATTCTTATTTCGAGGTAAATGAAAATCACCAGACAAGAACCAACTTCTAGCCTTCACCACAGAACACCGTATCTATGAAACAAAAAATACAAGATGCTATCCTAAAACAAGCGTTCACCCACGCACAGAGACAGTCACAGAGAGACGACCCAGCCTATTCCTATGTACAAACGCCCATTAAATTAAGCATAAATAAATATATACAAACATAAATAAAAGAACCGTCCTCACACAGTAAACTAAAAATATTAGCTTTAACAGACAGGCTGTAATCCAGCGCGCGCCCAGGTGAGCTCGCGCGTGCACGCGCTGTCCCCTGTCCTCACCTCAGTTAAAGGCAGACCTTTTTTAATGTTTGTTTTCAAAAGTCTTTTTCTTCTTTTTTCTTTTTCTTTTTGGTTGACACCGTCAACACCGCGGTCAAAGCAAGCTTCCGTCAGCTGATGTAGGGTTGTAAAACATATCTAGGCCATAAAATGACTTTTCTCTGCCTGTGTTGATTTAAGTCTGTGTAAATGCTAGTATATACTTAAAAGAAAACGCATAAGCAACAGATGAAACTTCAGTTGGTCAGCTGAGACGGGTGCCATGTAAAAGTATGACTTGCTGAAAATGTCCTCAAGACAGCACAAGCAATAGCAGTTTCAAATACAAAGAAATACAACCAAAAATATGTTCATTTCACTTTCTTGCGTTTTTGTAGACAAGCTATTGTGAATATTGCCCAGGGTGTTCATCCTCAGCGCTTAGAATTTGGTTTGATATCTATATGAGAACTTCATGTGTAATGAATTGCTGTGATTGTGTAAAGTATTTGTGAATCACACCATGGATGGATCATCAGTCACTAGCAATCGCAATAAATGCAATCAAATCTCCTATATGTGAATAATTGGTCTCTCTCAAGCAATGGAGCAAATGCTTCACTTTTG
The DNA here is from genome assembly GCA_037043235.1 of Rhodeus uyekii. Taxonomy (NCBI): domain Eukaryota; kingdom Metazoa; phylum Chordata; class Actinopteri; order Cypriniformes; family Acheilognathidae; genus Rhodeus; species Rhodeus uyekii. The sequence continues at coordinate 215,585 of JAWRVZ010000189.1, read as the reverse complement.
ACTTTTATGGAGGGATGTTGGTGTGAAATTGTTTCACTGTAGTTTTGGCAAAGGCTGAATGGAATGTGTTTAATATTGCAGAAGTGTGCACCGATAATTCTGTATAATACGTATAATTAAATATAGTCGTTAAAAGTGTCTCCACCGATATCCCAGGCAAAGCTGCACTCAAAGATCAGCTTCATGAGCATTTGTGTAACATCGTGTAAAATGTCAAACTTTTATACACAAAAACACACACTCACAAACACTCCTTGAATACGCTCGCACTCGCACACGAATTAGATGAAGACGGTCAACGTGTCGTCCAGTCCTTTCGTTCCCCGTGATCTGTTGTCCGCTCTCCACCTTCAACCCAGAATGTAAAACGCAATATCATAAAACTAGAGTTTATAGAATCTCTGAACATCTCCTTGCGTCATATCGTATTTCCACCGCTTATTTCCTGTGTTTTTCCTCTTTCTCTCCGCCTTTGGAGCCGGGTCCGTCGGCAGGTGTGTGTCGGTTGGACGAGGAGTTGTTCAGGAACATCTTGTCGAGGCCTTTAAGCGCTTCAGTCAGGTAATTCTGCAAAGCCGTGAGGGCGGCGCAGATGGCCGGAGAACCAAATCCGTGCGTGATGAAGCTAAAGTGTGACAGGCAGCTCTGGATTCCTGGCTCCAGGATGGGCGAAGGCCGAGAGTTTCCTAATGGAGTGCGATCTTGAGCCAGCAGGTCCGTGAACTCCTTGCACAACTGCCTGAGAAGAAAGAGAGAGACAATCCGAATCACAGCCGATCCGAAAGCACAAGCAAAACTGATCCTCCTTTCATTTCTCCTTCTTGCATTTTCATAGACGAGCTGGTCTGAAAAGTGCCAGAGGAGTTTTCAAGAATGTGTTAAATCTTAAAATCTTAGAGCTCTCAAATTTGGCTTGAATAATCAGACGAGAACTTCTGCAATTATGGTCTGTCAGACTATGGATGTAACATCAGGGAAGTCCGAATGTTTGTGCAAGAGAGATTGAGAGGAAGCCCAGAATTTTGTTGATTCTTTACTGGCATTTATAGTTCCATGAAGAACCATAACGTCCGTGAAACCTTTACAATCCACAAAAAGGTGGAAAAAGGTTCTTTAAATTGAAATGTTAAAAACAAAATGGTTCTTTTTAAGAACTTTGACTGAATGGAACTTTAGGGAACTAAAAACGTTTTTTCTATGGCATGACTATGAAATTCCTCTTTTGGAACCGTTATTTTTGTGTGTATCGCTGTGTTTATTGTTGGTCACTGGAGGAAATTTTATTTAATTTTTTAATGACAGGTTCTATATAAAAGGTTCTGTCAGGCGCATCATATTTAAAACCATTTAAACATTATTTTGGGATAATTTTAAATTTATATTCATGCTTTTATCATTGCATTCAAGAAACACATTGACATTCTAATCAGTTCTTGCTTTCCCTGGGAATCAAACCCATGACCTTGATGTTGCAAACACCACTTTCTACCATTAGACACACAGGAAAGCTATTACATGACTTGAATTGAATTTACATGAATTTAGTTTTAAATAATTTAGTTACATTTTTTTAATTTTGATTAAATTTTATGAATTAAACTTCTGGTAAACATACTTTATCACAAAAAGAAATTGAAATAACCCATTCAAGACATTTCTCATTATATAGAATATATATATATAATTTTCATTAGTGTACTCTTAAAAAGGTTCCAAAATTATCTTTTTTTTATTTAAAGATTGTAATAATGCTGTCTGATAAAAAGATTTCATGAGATCCTGTTCATCTTCTCTATGCATTGTGGATCCTGTTGCATTGCTTGAGTCATGTTGAGTGTCACTGGAGGAACTACATGTCTCACTCTACAGGAAAACAATGTGGACTTTAAAGGGCAATAAACGCCCAGCATCGAGCTGACGGGACAGCGCGGGTCCAGACATGATACAGCGAGACCATCAGCGGGTTCTAGGATCAACCACAGAAGCTCCAGTATTAACTCCGTCTGATCCGTTTCCTTCACACAGCTCTGATCCAATCAGAGAACGCCATGACATCTTTCCTGTCACAAAGCATGACGAATCCTTCTTTCACATTTATCAGAACATATCTGAAGGGTTGTGCTTGATCTTCTGTATCAGTTAAGGGACGCCGGCTGCTCGCTCATTGGTTACAGCATACATTTTTCAAGAAATGAATTTAAGCCATAAGTTGAATTAAACAGTCAAACAGAACAGACGCCAACCCTGATTCCATTACAAACCCACAACACAAGCTGCCAACTTACTGCCATGGATATCCCTACTTATTTCTTTATATATAAATCTACATATTCTTTTAACTTTGTGTGAAATATTGATTATAAAGGAGAACCTCATACATAATATCAAAGCCACATTATAACTGAAATCCCTCATCCATAAATTACCAACCCTGGGACTTAAGCATTTGGACATTTATGATGAAACTGATCAAATTATAAAAATAACTAATGCAAACTTTCAAAATATTTCAGACTCTCGATGATCAAACAGTACAAAATTATGATACATAAGTTTTGAGAACATATGTTTTTACATCGGTTTAACTCAAGATACGTCAAGAAATTTTCACTTGTTTTATGTTGTTTTAAGGCTTTCCTGTGTGTCTAACAGTAGAGAGCTGCGCTTGCAACATCAAGGTCATGGGTTCGATTCCCAGGGAAAGCAAGAACTGATCAGAATGTCAATGTGTTTCTTGAATGCGATGATAAATGCATAAATGTAAATGTTATACAAGACTTAATTAATTTCAACTCAGTTTAATGCGATTTAAGTTGAAGTGACTTAAACATCCAAGTTGATTGTACTGAAAAATCTAAGGCAGCAAGACAGCAATTTTTTTCTTCTTCTATGTATCAGCCCATGTTTGTGCATCTCAATACCTCACATAAACATGATGTGATTGTTTGAGACACTCTTAATTATCTTGAGTAATAGGAGTGTTCGGACAGGCTCAGGCTAGCTCACTATCTCTGTCTCTGACCACATTGAGACCAAAAACATTTCTGAAATATTTTTTCCATTTTCTTTAAATTAAAGAGTGTAACATCTACTTTAAATGAAACTCTCCAGAGTTCGCTGTCCATACATAAGAAGAGAGATACAGAACTTTAAATCCTCAGAGCATAGTCTGCACATCTCTGCTTCTGCGAGCAAAGCCCATCAATTAGAATAAAGCCATCAATTTAACGTTCAGTCTGCTGGGAGAGTGTCTTTATCTGTCATTACTGCCGAATATTCCGTTCTCAGCATGTTTCACTTCCTGAAAGAGGTAGTGCACTAAATATTCATGCCTCTCTTGCTTTGGGGAATCATGTCGGAAAGGAAAAGAAATTTTAGCCATGTGCCCAGATGGCCTGACATACTAATGACCTTTCAACATTTGACCTCCACACGTCTGCCTGCAGTTGAAATATGGATCTAGATCCTGTAATAATATAACCGGCACAATCATTCATGCGTTCTGCTCTTTAAAACTTGCACAGTGTTGGTCATTCAGGCGGATGCAAAAACAAATTCATTTGAAATTCTTATCGTTTTAACAGCAGGCATTGTGTATGTCATGTGTTACATCGTCGCGGTGTAATGTAGTCTCAAATAAGAGCCTGAGCAAAGCATCGCACTTCAATCTCTAAAAGGTCATTTGTGACAAACAGTTCAAATGCCTCCGACTGGCAGAGTTTGAGCCCTGCTGCGGCATCTGCAGTTGTCTGGGCTTGTCAGATTTTGACCCACATTCTCAGAACCACAAACAGTCTTGTTGTCCAGTCGGGAAAGCTCTCTCTCTCTCTCTCTCTCTCCCTCTCTCTCTCTCTCATTCCAGAGCGACAGAACGCGAGTGCCCGAGGCGCGTGCATGGGCGGGGGCGCGGGCTGATTGACGGGACTTTGACAGACAGACTGTGAAAGGAGAGGCGAGGGAGGAGGGATGACCTTAGGCAAAACTTCAAGGGGAAAGCTGGCACTTTAAGACTTGAAACATTTCACTTAAATATAATGAGTTTCTAGCTCGGTGCCAGGCTGAGATGGATAAGAGACGCGTGTTTCTGCTGGGCCTGAACTGCCTCATTAGAAACCAGCTAAACGTGTCAAAACGCACCAGGCACTAAGCGGACAGCCATCAAAACGACACACTCCCCACAAATCCGTGATGGATTCCACATTCACCTCGAAATGTGGCTACACATTTGTTCAAGCGGCTACAGCTTCACTGAGAGCGGCTAACGCATAAACGTCGCTGAAACACGCGTCGCGACGCGTCATGCACACGTACTTTGTGGCGAGCAGCATGTTCTTCCGCGAGTGCAGCTCGTTGGGATCCGTGTGCTGTCGGTTCAGATATTCAGACACGGCCTTCGTAGGAAATTCAGTTTCACAAATGTAGCCAAAGTCCCGAGCCAAATGAACAGCCTCTCCTGGAAATGAGAAATAAATGCAATATAGTATTACTAGACTGCTGCACATTTTCGCTTAAAACATCACACAGGCTACTAAATTACAGTCGTGTAGCTGCAACTGAACTCGAGTGGAGGGAGAGAAAGCGCTTTAACCAAGTGAAACATTGCGATGCGTCATCAATGAGACAGTCTCAACAATAATTACATTAAATTAGCCGTGGTAAAATTTCGTTCGAGTTATTTTGCAATCGTTAACTATTTGCACTGCATTAAGGAAGATGAGAAAAACAGATACTCCAGAAGCAATAACATTTCATTTATCATGATCGTCGTTCATTTTAGGCCTGAATTGTAAAATGATTCCAGATTCACGATTAAACAGATACACTACAACGTTAAGATAAAAACAAAGTAGTTTTCCATTAGAATGGGTGATTTTTTTCTTTTTCTTTTGATGGGACTAAACGGCCAAATACATAGTAGGAAAAACCGTGAATATGAAGAAAAGAATCAGGATCAGATGTCCTGCTTTACCTTCGACTAGAGACGTCAGTAAAGTGACATTCGCTGCTTTGCGTCTCCCCGCGGGCAAATTCAAGCCGATTTTCTCCAGCTTTTCCCTCAGCGATCTACCGCCATTTTTCGACTTCGCTCTGATCAGAAAATGGGTCATTAGATGTGTGTTTTAAAACGAATTGACAGCAAAGACACACCAAGGAAAAAATACAATTCAAAATTAGATTTGCAGGAGCTCCCCCTCTCTCTCAAAAAGAAAGAAAAAAGTCCGCTTAGATAGTTCTTAGAATGTGAATTCTGGCGGGAATTCCGTTCTCACCTCCGCAAAACCCCGCCAAGCAGAGAAGCGTTGAGGCACTCGGGCGGAGAGAGGCGCCGTTGGACTTCACCAACCGTCACTTTATATTTGGATGTGGAGCTGAGAAGCGACAGGCGACCGGGAACCGAGCAGAAAACCTCGTTGACGTTCACGGTGATCCCGCCGATTAGACCGTCTTTGTTCATCATCAGAGAAGCGACGCTCTTGTGAGGAACTGGAACTGTGTGAGAGAATCAAACAGCAAATTGAGCAACAATGGCCGCTTTACCGCCAGCGATAAAAGAGGTGTTACTATTTTAAAACAACGTCTAGACTAGTTATAGAAAGCCTATGCCTGTGAGAATATTATGTCATGTAAAATCTTGGCGCGAGAAAACTCCGTGAGCTCGAGCCCTCGGCTGGCCGGGGTCACCCGCGCGCGTGCCCGTGTTTTCATACGGTAATTCCACAAACAATAGAAATCAAGCCATGCGAATAGCGCGGGAACCTAGTGTGTTGGTATTATCTAGTTAGTTGTGTTTTCTAAGCATGTTGCCAACTTTTAAAGGAATTTTGCATTGTTAGCATTTACAGCGATTAATACGATTTAGCGGCTAAGATTTAGTGCTTTGCCCAAATCAGTCGCACTTTCCTATCAACGGTGTTTCCACAATGACACCACTACTACGCTCATTTGATGTATTATCGATTGGTGACGGACACGAGCTAATAACATTAGCATTAAACACCCCCCACCCCCACACACACCGACACAAAGTCAAAGGGCGTCTAACTTAAGCGCTAATGGGGTAACGAGCGCTCGTGCCCGCGGAGATCTCTACAGGGGATAATAGAGAAAACGAGCACTAAACGAGCTCACGAGATCTGCGCTCAGAAAACCATCCATCACACCGGCCACTTAAACGCAGGCTCTTCTGGGAGGCCCGTGTTCCGGTAACTAAATTACCGGCAAGTCCCTCATAACGGACAGATATTAACACGAGCCCAGGGAGTGTTGCTGGAGCTCTTATGACTGCATGAAGGCCTTATCTCACAAGCGAAGAAGTCAAAACCTCCGTGGAGAAATTGTAAGGAAGTGCTGCTGAAAGCTAATGTTTTTAAATCTGGCATTTGTCCTGCTGTATTAATAAAAGGCCCACTATGAGTAAAAACAACAAAACAGGACTGATAACATCTTACAACAAGGGTTGCATTTATTTATCCATCCTTTGTAGTTCGATCCTAACAGTAGGGCGATATGATTCTGCAATGGCCTCCAGTTCCTCTTGCTTTGGCTGGGCGTCGAAAGTTAAGATAATAGACAGGTGACATCATTTGAATTCCAGATGTGGTTCAGCGCATGCGTAAAGGGAGTGCTAAGGTGTTTTCACCTGAAATGACTTTTTGCCCTAAATTCATATAACAGTGATTGTTTATGTCAGCTCGTTTTCAGAAACCGTGCTGCTGCTAATCGAAGATATGAAATGTTCTGGCATAATTCTTCCAGACATTTTTTTTTCATTTACCTTTTTTAATGACTGACTGATCCAGGATGTTCATCCCGCTGTTTGCGTCCTCCAGAGCCTAAAATACATTATATTGTGAAGCATTTAAGGTTTGAACAAAAGCTACTGGCAATTAAAACAAATCTGATAATTTCAGGACCCTCTGAAAATACAAGCGGATTCCAGCGCAGACATTACCAAAAATAAATAAATAAAAATACATTCCGGGGGGGGGGGGGGGGGGGGGGGGGGGGAATAATCCAAACAGTGAACATTACAAAATGTGCTTTTTAAATTGCTTTTTAAATTCCGGATTTTACATTTACATTTTCTGAAAGAGTTTTCTTAGTTAGGAAATGGATTTAATTGAAACAAAACCATACATTTTAAACAAAATATATGCTTAAAAAAAGGCAGATGTCAGTTGCGCTTCATTAGTATTTTGGGAAAAGAAGCTGACATTCATTTTCCAGATAACTGAACGGGACGGGCCTTTTCTTAAAAATTGTATTACATATTACCCAGACACTTGGACAATTAGACATGATGTGCATATATATAAAGTTAGAAATGTGAATCCAGTAGATAAAACAGATTTGCTTTTTACAATGTTTTCATTTTTTGCCATTGCAACAATTTCTTTTCAGGTAACCCAACAGTTTTGCTTAACGCAGGCCTTGTTGCAATGATTATAATTATTATTATTTACGACGTAAAACTTAAAATGTTTACCACGACAACAAAATAAAAAATTAAAATGTATTTACCACGACAACAAATTACAGGATAACAAGCAAGCCTTTAGGGTATTTTATATATTATGCATACTAAAGATAGTTTGGACTCCTTTTATTCATGGGGTATTGCTCAGGAAAGAATGAAATTTGTTAAAATATTCAGCTATAACATGTTAACGAAAATGTCAACAGGTCGTAACACTGAAAACATACAGAACTGTCTATAAATGGAACAGACACGGTGAAGAATACTAAAAACTAATTTAATTCGTTACATAAAATCGTACCTGCAAAAGAAAATAATCTATATGATTTAATCCACGTCTGTGCAATTTCGATCCAGAAAAAAGAGGTTGCTGTCCAAGCCAAAATATGATAGATCAAAAAGCATAACCAACCTGCACATCATCCATGCCGTGCGCCAGGCCATGCAGGGACAGACCGTCTCCCATGCCCGCCTCGAGCCCGTGATGCGCGGAGTGGAGCAGCACGTCCGGTCGGCGCACGCTCGAGTAGTCCCGCCGAGGGTCCAGACCCGAGAGCTGCGGTAACGAGGCTCGAGGCTGCGGCAGTAAAGCTCCGCTCTCCGTGCCCACGTCCTGCCGCTGCCGGGAGCCCCACGGGTGCTGCTGGGGCTGGTGGAGCGCGTTCAGAGAGTACGGGTCACTGACGTGCGAGTACGGATCCTGACTCTGGTGGTACGGCAGCGGCTGGTACGGCGGCGGGAAGTACGGAGGCTGGAAGTCCGAGGAAGGCGTGTGGGAGAGCGGCGGAGCGCTGGAATACGGACCCTGAGAGACCGAACCCAGCTGGGACAGTCTGGAGCTGTGGCTCGGCACCCCATCATGGCGGTCCTTCAAACGAGAAGACAATATAAACACGATTACCAGCGAACCTTCACTTTTCACCAATACACTTCAATAAACTTCTGCTGGACTGGATCCAAGAACATCGAAAGGATATTAAGCAGAATATTAGTATTTTACTGGCCACATCTAAAGCAATGCATAATCACAAAGTGAGGCAAACGCGTAATTAAACAGGCAACTAAAGTGCAGTATAAAGCCGCACGTCGCCTTTCTCACAGCGTCGCGTTTGGAAAGGCGGCAACGCGATAAAGTGTTGCAGTCAGACTCACCGTGGAGGAATACGCGTGCACTAACATCAGGGCGGATAACGCGAGCTCGCGGAGAGCAGAGGGACACGCGACAGCACGACACACTCCTTCCTCAACTCCTCATGGCGACACGCGGAGCAAAAACTATTTTTTTCAGCTCAAATTGCTTCTTCTAGAGGACTCTGTTGCTCCGGGTCTCGGTTCTGCTCTTCCCGATCCGGCGATCTGATCCAGAGTGCGCAGTGCTCCGTCCGCTCGGCTCGCTACACCTCCTCAGAATAATTGTTATTCATGACTCCTCCAATATTGCGGGAATACTTAAAGCAGTGGGGAGCAGCGGAGCGTGAAGCGCTGCTGCTGTAAGTGACGTTCATTCAGGAGGAGGAAACACTCGTGCTCTGTTTCAGTCCCCTCTCTGTTTGAGGTCCGGCATGCACGGGTCCAGACCTCTTTCTAGTGCTATTGTTGTCTTTTATGTTATTGTTGTGTGTGCAGAGTCCATTTATCTCCAGCCTGAACAAACGAAGCTCCGGAATCAGCTGCTTTGAGCAGGGCAGATGGGCTGAGGCCTCATTCACAGCACTATATACTCACATACTTTAATATGCATTATAACCACTGCAGCTATTCAGACCCTCACCGTCCCAAACTCACAATATAGCAACCTCAGACTACAATGCGAGACACTTACAAGTCTGTTTACTTCTTGGGGGAAAATCATAAGCTGGGGGAAAGATTCTTTACACCGCATTCACCATTACTAGCGAAATTACTCTCTTATTATTCCATAATCTTAGTTTCACATCAGCAGCATATATGGGTGTTTCAGCAGGCCTTTTCACACTCTCACACACACAAACACACACACACACACACACACTTCACGGTAACAACACTGCACTAGTGTGATAAAGGACTTTAGGTGCATCATCGTGGTTTAAAATGTAACAACAAATGTCAGAATTGGTTGAAGTAAAAGAAGAAAGAGAAGCAGAAATAGAAATTTGCACCGGGTGACATTTTAAAGTCCTCCACTAATGCTGCCCCATTAAACAGCTCGTATAATGGTCGATTTCACGGACTGGGGTCGAAGTGTTTAATTACACGCGTGACGGTGACTGTGAGAGAAAAGCCATGTGTGACTCTCTGGGTCGGCATCCCGCGAGGCTTTTCCAAAAACCACCACGAGCCTCTCCCACGAGCTCGGGATCATTCAGGGGAATCCACGGGACTCCCACGAGCGGCTCTGCGTCCTCTCCGGGTCTCGTTTTAATAAATCAATGGCACAGCCTCAAGAAAACGATGCAGAAGTTTGTCAGTGCATGTAAGGATGGAGATGTTTTCTTTTGTTCTGACGCTAATACTAATACTCTTAAAATATCTCATTCAATACATTAAAAAAATTGAGTAAAAGCGTGCCTCGATTTAAACAAAACATAGTAGTTATAGTATTTAAAAAAACGTTTTACAGATTGTATTACTTGTGTGGCTTGAGTTAGTATTTTAAAAACGCTCCTGGAATAAAAATGCAAATATATATTTTAAAGGAAATAAAGCAGACTGCTAAAATCACTAGATTGTTAATGCAAAAATCGAATACAAGAAATTACAGAAAATATCGAATTAAGCAGAAGAAATATGAGAAAATAATTTCAAAAAATCAAACGTTTATCATTTAATTCTCTTCATTACTGTAATAACCAGCATAAACTGCATTTCAAAAATTGACAATTATATTAGGAAAAATTAAAATCACCACCAAATGCAACGTAATTTTTTTTGTTCTTATATAAATAAATCAAACAATGAAAAAACACAGTTGCGGATGCGGTTTGCCTCCTGTTTACCTCGTAAATATCTTCATACTTGACATTTTCCACCAGTTTCCACAGCATGTTCGCGCGCTGATCCCTGTATAACGAGTGCATTCATGTGAGGAGTGAAGCTCTCAACTCTCTCTCTCTCTCTCTCTCTCTCTCTCCCTCTCTCTCTCTCAAATCGTAAAGCTCGTAGAAAACCCACCGATTCGCGTTTGCTGTGCTCGTCAGTGTGTGTGTGTGTGTGTGTGTGTGCTGTACCGGCGTTGATTCAGTGAATGTCTAATGTTAAGTGTGTTGACTTTGGGTTGCATGTAAAGCTGCTGCGGGGGGATTCGCTGAGACTCCAGCTCCATCATCAACTGCGAGTGAAGCAAACGGTGCAGTCTGCCATTTTACAGGACTGAGTCATGCAACTTCAAGGAAACAGAATAAAAAGTATCAATCCAAAACAACATAACCGCAAATAATCAATATGTCTATAGTTTTGATAATTAATTGTAGAAGTCATCCCATGTAGGGGTGAATTAAGGTTAATTGGGACACTTTTTCCCAGTCATCTTATGACAAAAAGTGTCCCAACACTAAAAAATAATGAGTTGGTTCAACCTATGTTTGGGTCAAATGGACAAACCCAACTGTTGAGTTCAAACATTCAATTTAAACCAACACTTGAGTTTGCCCATATTTGACAAAGTTGAAACAGTTCATTATTTATTTTAGAGTTTCTCAACCTGAATTCCCACTTAAACAACCAGTTGAAAAATGACAAAGATAGGTTAGATAACTCTATCCGAGATGCAGAAGGTTAACCAGCCCAAGAGCAACGACTTTTTCGCCTGAATAAGTGAAACGAGTGATTGCTCAGTGTTTCGCTATAACTCTCATATTTCTGTCGGTGCTGTAAGCAAACATTACCTGGAAGGCAGTCGCAAGGGAGCTCGAGGTCAGATGTCCACAGTCGCCTCTGAAACAGCGACCTGTAGAGATGCTCCAGTGAAGCTGCAGAGAGTCAGTCCAGAGCGCCCCCTGCCGGACACTGACAAACAAACACTAGCCTACTTGAAAAGAGAACAAAAAGCACGTTTCCAGGATGAGGCTTTGACTGTCTGTAAATACAATAACAGTGCGTGTCAGAGGTTTTGAGGTGGGGTCAAAGAATTTTCCTAAACTTCATGTAATCACGATATTGTTTCTGAGATATCTGCCATGCAGAAGACCCGCGGTGCTCCGTCCAGCTCCCGCAGAGTTCAGTCCCTCTATCACACACCTGCCTGGAACGGATGCCTCGCTAAGCTCCACCCCTTTCGGATACTGTTGACTCAGATACCGTAGACAAATTAGTTTCCAGTTAAAAAAAATAAAATCCATTTAATTCTATCATTAATTACTCACTCCCATGTCCTTCCAAACCCCTAGACTTTCGTTCATCTTTGGAACACAAATGAAGAGTTTTTTAAATAAAATCATTCCATTGACAGCTACAGCAAGGCCTACTATTTTGACACTTAAAAAAGTTAATAAAGAGATTGTAAAACTTATGATCCATATGAAATGAGCAGTTCAGTACACATTTTCTAAAGAGACTTGATCGCTTTAAGTCAAGTCAAGTCAAGTCACCTTTATTTATATAGCGCTTTTTACAATGTAGATTGTTTCAAAGCAGCTTTACAGGAAAAACAATATAAACAAAGTTTGTTTGGCTGAACAGAAGCCCCAAAAGAGCAGCTGAATCAATACAATTGATGAATTATATAATGAACTAATTAACTGTAAGCTTTTATTCACATATAAACATTGATCAGCAAACATAAAACTTAAGTTCAGCCAAACCTGCTTGACCAGTGAGAAACGTGATGTGTAACATAAGAATGAACCTCATTGGTTCTTGCTGAAGATCAAAGGTGACGCGTAACACGGGAATGAACCTCATTGGTTCTCGCACGTCAAGTGAACATGTCTGAACTTCCGTTTTCCACAACTGATGTGTGTTGATCAGTGATCAAATGTGAATAAAAGTCTAAATTCAATCTGTTTATCATATATCGAGATCGATCGAGTCTCTCCAGAAAATTTGGTCAATTAATATGGATTTGTTTTATAACCTCTTTATGAACTTTTTCCAATGAACAGCTGGTGTAACTGTCGATGGAGGGACAGAAATAACTTTCAGAGTTAATTAAATATATCTTAATTTGTGTTCCGAAGATGAACTAAAGTCTTATGGGTTTGGAACAACATGAAGGTGAGTAAATGATGACAGAATATTTTATATGCCTATTCCGTTTGTAAAACTGGTTGTATTTTATTTTTATGTGTGTTGGAATGACTTGTGACAAGCATTTTTTTAATCTACCTTTGTTCCATAAAATAATTATTAAATTACGTGGTAACGCTATTAATAACGGAAAATCAGAATTTCAACACTTCTCAAAGTCAGCTAAAATGAGAGAAGCCACATTTACAACTGAACTGAACTGTTTCTAACTATGGCCTGAAACGAAAACAAACATCAATTTACTTTGAAGCACATTAGGTTTTCGCTAATTTTATCGCTTGCTTTACCACTTGGCAACCACGTTTTACTGCGTTTAAAACTGAAAAAAAAAAAAACACACATAGACAAGAGCAAAAGTTTACCTGCAAATGACGCACAAAACGTCTTTTAACCAAAAGTTATTGCAAATAAATAAATAAATAATTACAAAAATAAATAACAACGGAAAAAATAGATGATGTACAAAAAGTTAAAAGCAGGGGATTAAGGGGCTAATTGTTATCTTTTTCTACTCCGCTGCATATTTCTTCCATATTTATTATGAACGTTTGTAGACACAAATAAACTCTAAAGTCTGTAAAGTTACCGAACTTTGTTAATAGGGAGAGAACAAAAAATAGCCTAGGCTTCGTGTCGATGAAGTCAATAATTAGTGCTGTAATTATTGGTTAAGTTAGACATTCAACACAAATACTTACCAATAAAATTATAATCTAAAGATCAGAGACTAATTGATTTAAATACTCACTAACATAATATAATGTGTATGTGTGTAGGCAGTTGCATAGATTAATTCAACGTTTCTCTCCTTCTAAATAGATAAATCCTCCTTCCTGCAAAAAGGGTCGCTTGAAATACAGTTTTCCATTTCGCAAATTTTCTTCCTGACAATTAATTTGCATTGTCAACATCTCTGCTACATCTCCCACTATTTCCCCAGATTGATTTTAAGAAACTAAATGTGTTCTGCAGGACATGTCATTAAACTGATCTCAGTGATCTTGACCTAGTTTCCTTTCACTTTCAAGTGCTCTCAGATGTGTTGCATTGGCTATTGAGATGCTGCATGACGTATGGATGAGTGAAAATAATCTGCGATTAATGTTTCAGCAGCCCGCTGCCACAGAGAAAGTGCCAGACAAACACTCTCACTCTGGGCATGTCTAGAGGCCATGGCAGATGTCGAAACAGTTTGAGAGAAACTAGGCTCATTCTGCACACACTCTGATTTGAATTTGAAACATAATCACACATTCAAATTCTCAGAGCTCACAAAAGCACACACAGATTCTCACACGTGTGCACAAACACGTCTCAAAAACACGTTTTTGTGAGGAATTGGTTTTGTTTTAGGTGTGCACATTTGAACTTCAACCACAACGTGCAAATCCATTCTATCTATATGAGCAATTATATTCTCACTACAGTTTAACATGACACATATTAACATGATTTAAAAGTTATATTTTACAATAACGTCATATTATTGGTTGCACTGACGTCTCTGCGTGAATTTACACAAACCAGACACAAGATGGCGTGCTCGTAACACGAGAAAGATCCATTGAGTTCTTGCTGAAGATCTTTAGAGGAGGACAGAAAGTCTTCCACATTCATCACCTAATCCAGATGCTGTAGATTCGTCCAGCCACTGGATGATGACTTGCAAAGGTAAAATTCATAAACACGTTTCCCATCGGACTTTCAAAGTTCTCTGTGTGTGGATGTTAACACAATTACTGCTGTTTCCTAAATCTGAGAGAAAACTGTTTTTTTTGTGACATCCGGGACGTCCTAAAACTACTCACGAACCAGAATTTTGTATTTGTATTATTGTTATATTCATAAAAATAGTCTGTAGCCTAATTTGAATTAGCTTGGGGTAGCCTATTAATACGATGAATTGGGTAGTTTACACAACTGCGAAAGCAATACTAAGCCTAATATATAGGCAAGGCCTTTAATAACAACATCTCTCGTATACGTTTAATATATTTAGACCTTCGTTATATCTGAATAAAGCTGTGGTATATATTATTTATGCTTTATTAAACTCAAACCTGAGTCTGACTCGACTGCTTGAGAAATAATTCATCCTCAGAATGAACGTGTTCCTTTAAAACACTGAATGTTTGTTTAAATAGACAGATTAGATGCTAATTGTTTTTGTTTTTTGCATTTTACGCGTTGAACGTAGGCTAGGCTAATTAATTAGCTACTAGCTGCGTAAACTAGGTCGAGTTGAAGCGGAACTTTGCATTAAAACTGCCCAAACTGATAAAACACAGACGTAAACAATAAACTCGCTAATTATCTGTTGGGTTTCCCCAAGATTGTGTTATTTTGTTATTTAGGCTATGTTCGTTAACGTTGACGTTGATTATTGAAACGTCCTCAATACTGAGATCAGACGCGGTTTCCTACTAAAAATAAGTGTGAATATGAATGTGAATCGCTTTTATCTTGTGAAAAGCTTATTTATATCGATCTGTCAGTCAGTTATTGACTTTGTAAAGCCTTCTGGTGCAACAGCGTTGGTCTTTCTCTGCTGTTAATGATCTGTGCTGTTTTTATCCCACATCAGTCTTTTTCGAAATGTTGTATTTACACACAAAGATTATTCCATCATAAGAAAAATGTATTTTGTCCAAATAATTGAGTTTAGCTGTATCGTGATTATGGTTTTGGAGTAAATGAAATTCATTGTTATCAGTGTTTTGAGTTGAATGAGTTCACTGGGGTTTCCATCCTCTGTGAATGAGTTACAAGTGTGAGTAAGTGAGTGAGGTAAAGCAAATACTTTCCTCCAGCATTTATTTGACAAATCTAGCAAACCTAAACCAGCGAACAGAAGTCTTCAGGCTCATTGAAGAAAGAAAGGAAGATCTCCAGGCAAAGGAGAGGAAGGTCAGACAGAGAAGATTTTTGTCTGAGTAAAAGCCACTTATTCAACAGAACAAAAGCAGTGAGAGTTTTTGGCTACAGCAGGTTGTTAGGTTGAATATGCGATGTTTTAATCGATAAAGTGTTTTCTGTTTCAAATCCATAACTGTGGCATTGCATGTGATTTGCATTCGAGAAGAAGCACATGAGTTCAAGTCCAGTCAGGTGAGTTAATATAAGACTTTGAGCAATATGCTTTATTGAACACCAGTAGTTTGCATGTAGGGTTACTTCATATATGTAGTTCAAAGCCTACAAGAAAAGATTGAATTTATATATTTATATATAACTTTTTTACAAATGCAGTCAAGAGTTTGTGTGTTCTGGAACAACAGTGGGGAATGTCCATTTCAGATGGTGTACAAAGTTTAACATGCACAATATACAGTAACTAACGCAACTGGGAAAGTTACCTGTCGTAATTTACAGTCTCAAACTGACCTCAAATCAGGTCTTGGCAGAAATGCAATGTGGGTCTTTTGATAAAAGATATTGCATCTTTAAAATCATTATTTAAACTAATTACATACAGACAAACTTTAAGCAAAATAACTTATAAAAGAATGAAAGTAGTGTCGGGCAGTGAGAATGGCAGGACTGGTTTGTACATACAGGGAAAGCTGAGGTCATAGGAAGTTATGCCAGTTGTATAAATAAAAGGAAATGGAATAAAAACCCTGTAACCCCGCCCCAAGCAGCCACGCCCTGAACAAGGCCCGCCCATCAGGGCTCAGATCAGGGACTGGGAAAGCGGCCACTCTTGCGTCAGAGTCATTCTGTTTTCTCGATCTTCCCATCCTTCGTCGGCGTCTCGTTGGCTTTGCGCAGTGTTTTGTCCGAGTTGGAGTTGATCTGGCTCGTATCAGGCGTCCCTGCGCTCTTATTGGCTGAGTGTTTCTCCAGGTAATTAAGCATTTCGCTGAGGATCGTTTGAAAGGTGCTAAGTGCCGCACAAATCGCCGGCGTACCAAATCCATGTGTGATTAGACTAAAGAGGACAACAGAAAATGCTTATTAACAACACTACTTGTGTTCGCTTGTATACGTTTGCTGTCTTTATAGATAGAGGTTTTGACTTCATACCTGAAGTGTGTTAGATGTCTCTGAATGTCCAAGTCCAGAATTGGTGTTGGTCTAGAGGAACCGAGTGGAGATCGATCTTGACTTAACAAATCCTGAAATTCCTTACAGATCTGCCTGCAGACACAAAGCCAATCACACGGTTACAAGGATGTATCTGGAAAATGTAAGCGGTAATTCCTCATAAGTAATGCATAAAGGAGATTTAATGAGGTCTTAGTTTTCATATGTCACACACATGCATGCAAACACATTCGTTCCTCCACTCCTCAGAAACGAAACCTTTTCCAAGCTCTAATTCTCTAAGGCACAGTTTCGCATCTGTCGTTGAAAATGAGTTCATGTGTACACTCTTAAAAAGAAAGGTTCTTTATTGGTTCCGTGTCGAACTTTTAACATCCAGTCCAAGGTTCTTTATGATGGAAAAAGCTTCTTCTGATTAAGAAAACGTGGTTCTTTTAAGGACGGTCCACTGGGGAAGTAAAAACAGTTCCTCTATTGCACTGCTGCAAGAACTCCATTTTGGAACCTTTATTTTTAAGAGTGGACAGACAAACTCATTTTGATGTGTATGAATGTCTCATTGAGCATTTTATTTCAAGACCGTTTAAAAGCACTTGGCGTCTTACTTGGTGGCCAGCACCATTTTCTTGCGTGCGTTCTGTTCTTTTGGTTCTGTGTGCTGGCGGGCGAGATGCTCCCCGACCGCTTTGGTGGGAAACTCTGTCTCACAGGTGTAACCAAAGTCCCGAGCCAGATGTAGCGCTTCCCCTACACACACACACACACACACACACACACACAGAGGAGGAAAGATGAGTGAAGCTCGGAAATTAGTTCATTCTCTAAATGCTGCCTCTAAATTGCATAGATGTTGCATCAATCTGTCTCGTACCATTCCAATTCATTTGGAACTTCCCTTGAGTAATAAAGATTATTATGTGTGTAGACTAAAAATATTTCAGACTTTTTCTTTTATGGTACAATAGATTTGAGTGTATGAGTCTGAGCAGATCTCATCTTCAAAAACGAAGAAACTAAACCAGAGGCTTTACTGATGTACACGCTCTGATATCAAGGCAAACAACCTGATGAATTACCAACTAGAAATGAAATCAAACAGAATGAAATGTAAACAAGTTTCAAAGATCATATTTTGTGGAGTTTTGCTAATGTCAGTGTAATATTGCTTCCTTTAAACAACCAAATCATCCATAAAACGAGTCATTGCACAGACGTCTAGCATCAACTTAGCACTGAAACAAATCAACAAGATGAATCCATACCTTCCACTAAAGAGGTCAGCAGCGTGACGTTGGCCGCTTTCCTGCGGCCTGCTGGGAGATTGAGTCCCAACCTGTCCAGCTTCTCCCTGAGGCAGCGACCGCCGTTCTTTGACTTGGCCCTGACCCACACAGATGGAGAAGCTCCATCAGCAACACTTACGACATGCATGCATGTGTCACATTTCATATCCACATGTCCTTCTCATCCAGTCATTTTTTCCCAAAGCCCTTTTACATTATTAAACCTTAACACTCTACAAACCTACATTCTTAAGTGAGCGCATGAGAACTGTAGCCGTGCAACAGCTAAACTGAGTCCTTGGATTTTTCAATGAGAGCATATCTGGGAGCAGCAGGATCACAACGCTTCGTTTGCTCAGTCGTGTCCATGCGTCGCTGCTGTGAGCTCGGGTTCTGATGTGCAAATACCCACTTATAACATACAGTTTGCCTGTAGCTTGCAACATCAAGGTCATGGGTTCGATTCCCAGGGAAAGCAAGAACTGATTAGAATGTCAATGTGTTTCTTGAATGCGATGATAAAAGCGTCTGATAAATGTAAATATTCATTTAACAATATGCAATTTTTCCTTTATATAAAGAAGCTATTACTGAATGTTTCTTGTGTTTCTGCAGGCGTTAATGAAGCTGAGTGTTAACAGGATGTTTTGTCCTGTCTGTTTAAAATGAGTGAGTGTGTGAGTGTGTGTGTGTGTTTCTCTTCTCTTCTCGTCACTGGCCTCATTTCTGCTCTCCAGTCTGTGTCCCTCATCAATAATGGAGCCTCAGCTTCACTGTTCTCATTCCCTCCATCTCTCTCTCTCTCTCACACATACAGCCACATTCTGTTCTTCATCTCTGGATTAAGTGTCCAGGATTCCACATCAAATCTATTTTTCCTGTTTCTGTTGCTTTCTGATGTCTTGTGTTGTTTTGCAAATGAACTACATGTAAAAAAAAGGTGTTCAATCACATATCTTGTGACTGAATGCAGCTAATATTGTTGTGCTTCTCTGAGGACTTGTGTAACATATGCATTAATACATAGTTTTCCCAGAATTCCACACGTGCATTCTGACTCAGGACTGAGTTTCAGGCGTTGAAAGCCAGTCTTTTACCTTCTTAAAATCCCACCGAGTAGCGAGGCATTGAGACACTCTGGAGGAGACAGGCGGCGTTTGACTTCTGCGATGGTGACTTTGTACTTTGAGGTAGAGCTGAGAAGAGAAAGTCTTCCTGGCACAGAGCAGAACAGGTCTGTAGGATTCACTACACACGTGCCACCTGTACACAACGACAGAAACACGTCAATCTGTAGAAATGACCGGCGTTGACGCTGTTTGTGCACCCAAAAGAGAAAACCACACATCTGAGATCAGATAGCTGAAGGAAACTGAAGGACAATCATTCATAATGCTTTTGCTTTGCTACAGCCAGTGCAGATGGTTGATGGATAACGTGTCCATGCGCTTAAAATATGAATGAATGTATAAATGAACGTGTACTGTATGTATGATTTAAAAAAGCACATACAAAACCCAGAATTGGGCTCAGGTGCAGTTAAAGTCTGAACTGTTTTAATCCGCTTTATAGTTTGAGCAAATTGATTTTAAAAAAAGCGAAAATATTCCATATAGTCATAATATGAGTTCATAAAACCTGCGTGCATTGCATAAAATACAATAATCCCACTTATTTTTTGATGCAATTGCAATGGCATTCCAACTTCCTAAAGTATTTCAAATCAACAGCATGTACGAACAATTGTTTTGTGCAATAGTTGTTCATTTTTGCACATATTGAATATTAGGTTCATTTATTAAGCTTTGTATGTCAAAACTATATGCAGATGCGTTTATGTTGTAAAGATCTACAAATGAGCTGGAATCAATGGGTCTGCTACCTTATTTAGCCACGTGTGAGTGTGTGTATGTGTGTGTGTGAACGTGTGTGTTCCTGAAGGGCTTTTCTGGCTAGTGGGCCTCTAACCTGCTCCTCATCAGTCACCCTAAAGCGCTCTGACAAACCCAAGATCTCTGCTAGCATGCAAGTTCACTTCACATTAATTCCACCCAAAATGTTTTGATTCAAAGTAGTTTGTATTTTATGTTGCCAAGGGCAATTGAAAAAGAGCTATTGCCGGTAGTCTGGTCGCGCGCGCCGGGCCCAGAGGCGATAGCGGGTATTTAAGCGCGAGGGAGAGTAGCCCGAGGCAGCGCGCGCGCGATCACAAAGCGAATCAAGCGCTTTCTGCGAGTTTGCCACGAAAATTAAAGAAAAAAAAGACATAGGCCAAATGTCATTCCGTTTCTATTTCAACTGTGTGTTTACGCACATCACCCAAAACACACACGCGCGCGCGACCGAGAGGAGAAAGATGCACATTCAGAACAAGCGGTGCGCGCGCTTGATCAAATTCCTGAAAGCTAAGAGGGATAATCATGATTAAAACACAGACGACTTTTCTAAGTAGGATCCTCGTTTCGTGAGTGATTTCTTTTGAAAAAGGTTATCTGAATATTCAACGAAGCCAAAGCTGCAGTCAGTGTGAACAACATTAATATGATCTCCGCTGAATTTGGAGCCGCGCGCGCATTAACATATCAAAGCGTGCGCCCGAGGCGCGAGAAGCTATCGATACCGGAGCGCGAGGTAAAGCAATGATTATTGGTTGTGATGGTTGGAGCGGCGGAGCTCGCGGCTAAATCCTGCACACCATTAACTGGAAGTGATGGCGAGCCCAACACCTAGACGGAGTTTATTAAAAATTAAGCGCCCGAGACTCAGTTCGCGTCACGGCAAACTCCACATGTGTGTCGATCCGCCGCTGCTTTGAAGAGACAGACAAACATGAGAGTGATATTAGCAAAATTACCAAGCGATGCGATGCGATTCACGCGCGCAAAACTCGCGATTTTACCAGCAGAAAACACAGAAACTCTTCAGAGATGATCGCGAGCATCTGTCTGCTGTCGAACGGCCTTGAGACATTAATGTTTTATCAGGGACTGAACTTCTGAACAATACAGCGCCTTAATTACGCGCTCTCTGACTAATTAATTCATCCGTTTTCTCTGAAATACGCTATAAGAGTAAACATGATTTTAAGACCAAAGATAACATTGATTTCCATATTTCACAACAACAAAGCACCATATAATATAAAAATAACTCGATATTTGCGCCGTTAAAATATCTTGTACATTTGCACCTTTTTGCTTGAGAATGAAAGGAAAGATTGCAGCAATATGTAAACACAATATGTATTTATTGCAAGCAAATTAATTACAGAGACTGAAATGTTTATTATTTCTTTGTTGAATGTATTCATGCCGCAAGTAATAATTTAGACGATTGTTACAGTAATTGGCCTGTTGAATGACATTCAGTGTCAGTTCAATTTAATTCAATTCAATTCGATTCAATACGCGGCTATTCGGTTATTTCTGCTTAAAGACTACATTTAAAAATAATGAAATAACGAAATTATTTCCCATCATTTTTACTAAAACCTTACTATTTGTTTTTCGGTATAAAACGTCTTTCTTTTCTTTTGAGGAGGAGGGGGTTATTTTTTAAAGCCATGTTTTGAAATTGAATTACTAAAATATTAAATAATTGTCTTGTCACTGGAACACAATTATTACATATAGCGATATAATTTCGCGTGTTTATTTTGGACTTATAAAAGACTAAAATAATTTGAAACACACACTGATGTTATTGAAACTAATCAAAACATCACTCAGAAATTGTTCGCAAAATTGAGATGATTTAAAAGTGAATTAAAAGAGCGATAGTGGGTTATTTTCTTGTGTGGTTTGTTTTTATGTAATGCTGGGAAAATATTGTATTTACAGTGCAGAAGGGATGAGGAAACATGTGTTTGTGTGACCTTACCTCTCCGGATCACTCCTCCCTGCCCATTCAGCACCAGCCCGCATTGCGCGTCCACAGATCCCTGCACACACAAACACATATAAATATATATAAGTATATATCACACACTCTGTGTTCAGTGTTCGTGCTTGTCCAGGCATGAGTGACACGTTAAACAGACCACGATTTAACCAGAACCTGTTACACTGTAATGTCAAACAAACAGGTTATTATTTTACTCTGTTATCAGTGATGTCATCAGCCAAAGGAACACTGAAGTGCATCAAAAGAAAAGAGTTAATCCGTCTCACGAGCCACGACCAGACTGGAGGCCAAGTCAGACACACACATTCAAAGAAGAAGAAAAAACCGCATTCGTTGACACACACACACACATATTTCACCCACACACGCTCCATCCATACTGGCGCGCTCTTGTAACCCTTTAACAAACTCCTGCTCTATTTTTCTTTTCCCCGCAGTTAAAGTGATTATAAAATCAATATACAAACCCGTCGGATCAGGCATAAATTACGCGCGTGCGTGTTAAAGGTGCGGCAGCTTCTATTGTTCCGCGTGCCAAATCTGTTTAGCGGCTCAAAGATGCGCCGCGCGCACGAGCCTGCCCGCATCTGTTCCGCGGCCTTCACCGGGCGCGCGCCTCATTCAGCACCAAAGAAAGGTCCAAAACCTTTTCACGGGACGTATGTGTTGCTCTCTGTGTGTGCCTGTTCTCCTGTGGGCCTTTGTGTGTGTGTGTGTGTGTGTGTTTTTGAGCACGAGACAGCAATACCAACATGAATCTTTACGATTTTTGTTTTCAACATGCCTCAACTGTCAACGGCTACTGTGCAGAAAATGTGATTAAAAAAAAAATATATATATATCTTGCAGAATTAAAAATAGAAAATAGAATTAAAACTGTTTTTTTGTAAATGCTCTGAAATATAATTCTATCGCATTCAAATGTGCAAACAAAGGCTGTATTGTTATTTTAATAGGCAAATTATTTAAATAGGCCAAACAAAAATTATGTAAGTGATTTTATTATTATTACTCAAAGCAATAAAAAGTGTAAATATATTTAATTCACACATACTAGCCATTACTCAGCAATGCGCTAATCTTTTATAGAAAGACTGTTCTATTAATTTTATAAATTAGATTATCATTGAAATAGTATTATTAAAAAAATTCTAGGCAATGATGTAAATATAAAAATATTTTTTCATATATATATATATATATATATATATAAATTATCGATTCAATTTACTGCCTTTTTTAAGACTGCATCATTATTTGAACATATTTTTGACTCACCAGTTAAACTTGAGCTGTTTCAGATGTCTGTGCATAAATAACCAGTTGATTGACATTAAGTCCTAAATTGGATAAACTACGGTGCTCTACTGTGGAGGATTTGCCTTTTGTTCGCACCTTTTCAAGCCCTTAATCCGCCTTTTAACGGAGGAAAAAGAAACCGCGGCGAAGCCCGACATACGCGGCCGAACTCAGACTTCTCAATATTCACTATATTAAATATGTAAAATCCAGCAGTTACATCAATATCAAAATATGCTGCTTCCAACCGTTTGAAATGTAGCTTTAAAAAGTCTAATTTCAGTGATTCCACGTGTGCATTTTCTTTATTTGTTTGTATTTATCGCTGAGTGTTTTGTTCCGTTTGTGCACAGCTTATTTTATGTGGAACTTGTATGTCGTGTTTTCGAGCCTTATTATTAAATGAATTCGAAAAGGCCGAAGAGAAAGTAATCGCTCGACAGACCTCCGGATTTTTTTTATCGCCCTCGGGCGATCACTGCAACATCCCTGAAGGCGTCGGCTTCTCTTCAGTCCGCGTGCGTGCGAGGCCACGGTGACACCCTGAGTGTGTGTGTGTGTGTGTTGTGCTTGAACGGTATGACGCCGGTGAGGTGTACCTGTAGGTCATCGGCCCCCGGCGGCGGCAGCCCCAGACCCGCCCCGGGCAGCAGTCTTTGCTCGGGGTGCATGCCGTACTGAGAGCCGTGGCTCATGATTGACAGGTCATGCCTGCGGTACGCGTCCAGGCAGCCCAGTTCCCGCCGCTGCTCGTCCAGGCAAGAGGACTTGAGCGCCCGGGCGTTGTGCAGGTTGATGAAGTCCGCCGGCTCGCCGTGATGGAGCTGCTGGTAATATTGCTGCGAGTGATGGAGAGAGTTTAACGAGTACGCGTCCGGGTTCACGGCCGGGTGGCTGTGCTGGAACTCGTAGTGGAAGGACTGGTGGTGTAAGGGCGTGTACTGGTGGTTCGTGGGAAAATAAGGGGAGGCAAATTCGGTTCCGGTTGCTGGGTATGTGAGCGGAGACGATGAAGAGTAAGCGACAGACGAGTTGGCCACAGATTCCAAGCATCCGAGTTGCATCAAACGGTAGCTGTTTGATCCGTCGTGACGTATCTGTGCGGGGAAAAAAGAGAAAAATATGAGGGATGTCATTTACACGCGCTCGCAGCGATCCGCGCGCATTTCTCACGCGGCGGAAACTCAAACCTTCCCCAAACACACAAACACACACAGCAGCTCAAAGTGTCTTTAGAAAAGTACCTGACGGCGATGTCATCTCTCCGTGCCTGGGAGGGAGTGCGTGAAACACACTGCAAACTGCTCCACGAGCTCACAGCGCTTCTTCCCTCCCTCACTTGTCTATCATTTGCCACGGAGTGTGTGTTATTTGGCTATATTATTATTACTGCATCCGTGCAAACGACATTAAAAGCCTTTTGTCCCAACAATCTGCGCGTGCAGGTAAGCACAAGACACGATAGCGCGCACCGCTAGTAATAGTGATTATGATGAAAAAGAGCGAGCAAATGCGCGCATATTAACTCTGGAGATTTATTATTAGACCCATTTGAGCGGTAAAAGGCATTTTCACCAGAGCTGAATGCACAGGACTCGCAGCAAACTCCCCTCAGAACTCTCAACTTCCACCCGCTTCAATAAAGTCAGCCTAATTTTCCTCCACGCGCTGCGCTAAAACTGGATGAAATATTTTTTTGTGAGGTGATAAGAAATGAATTGAAATACCTCCGCATCGTGCACCAGTCCCGGAAATGTGGCGGACATTCTCGCGATCCAATAACCCGATTTCCTCGCGCTGGTGGACGAATGAAAGAAAAAAAATCCCCAAAATAGCGCGTGCAAAATGAAATGTCGCCTCTCGCAGTCGGTAAAAGCGGCTGAAATGCCTCCCCTCTGCACAAAGCGCTCCCTGGCTCGGATTTTGTACTTGCTGGGTATTTCTCCGGCTGATGTCGTAGGTCCCTTGGTAATATAGAAGTTTTGAAAATTAAGCATCAGCATTGAGGAAAGGGAGGACAATAGAGAGAGCAGCCTCATCCCTGGAGACACGGAATAAATATTGTATCTTCGCCTAATAAGGAACCAAGTGCGCTTTCAACATTTTTGATGATTTTTGTGGACATTTCTTTAAGGTCGTTAGTGTTTCTGTAGAAGGGCCAGTTTTATTTGTCTCGCTTTTCCTCGCGGCTTTACCTTTTACCTGCTTTTTGGATTTTTTTTTTTCACCAGCACGTAAGTTTAACTCGGTGTATTGTCACTGTAATTTGGATTGCACGATTAAAACGCTGTGTTTCGTTATTTCGCTTGTTAGTGTGCTCTTAATTTATTGCATTAAATATGTTTACTTCTATTTAACCGAAATATGGACACGTCGCGTGAAAGCCAATTTGATCGGAAATACAGTTAATGGTAGAATTCATGTTTTCTCTTGCTTTTTCTTAATCACACAAGGCTATTATTTTTTTCCATTTTAATAGAAAACGTGGTTTGGAAATAATGTTGCAAAAACATTTCACAGCAGAATAGCAGCCTACTGGATGCACGTGTTATTTAAAGACTGTTTTCATCGAAATAGCGCTATTTTATATCATTAAATAGACCACACTATTTTTAGTCTAATTCATTTATCATTTTGATACTTATTTTAGTAATGGGTTTTGGACACATCGGTGCTCTCTGGTCACTTTTGATTTAATTCAACCCTCTTGCAGCCAATCCACTCGACATTTGTTGAATTTGTTTCTGTTCTGTCGCTCACCGAACCGGGACAGTGGAGTATTTTGTGCACGTTTAGGAGGAGAGTGGGGCGCGCGTGCATGAGGGGGTCATCGCTTAAATCAGCAGGTCTGTCAGATTTACGCTTTAAGAACCACACAGGTGCATGAAAAGACACGGACACCCGTGTCGCCCGCTCCTAAATATTAATAACTCTAGGCTATATGTTTTCCAAGGACAATGAAACGGCTAATGACGTTGAACAGGTTATGGGAAATACTTCTAGCTCGTGTTTCTGCACGTCTCCTCCCTCCCCAGCAGCAAAACGCTCGAGTCTGAAGGCTTTTGTGTCTGCTGGAGGTTTGGCAGTTTTTAAGTGTTTAAAAGGCTGATGCTCCACTTATTTAACCCAAATTACCGCGGGCTCGCGCCCTCGTGCATGAGAAGGGCGGACGGAGAGCCTCGAGCGCCCGATGTCTCGCGCGAAGGGAGGATCCTCTCACAAACATACACACACATATACTGACGTATTTCGCTTCATAAATGTTTTACTCGGAAAACAAAGTGAGAGAAGGGAAGCCTCTTTTTTATTTTCATTTAAAGGGCGAGCTAAAGCGACTGATGTTCTTTTAAGTAGACATATTATTAAACTAGCTGGCCTACATCATCGTCTCTCTCTCTCTCTCTCGCTCTCTCTTCCTGGTAAACAAACAGAAAGGAAAGGAAATATATGATCACCGAACAAGAGGTTGAATTCATATTAGCATGGCACAGATGTAGGCTAATAAAACCATGGCACATGTAGCACAACTACAGCTAACGAATGATATGTTGCATAACAAAAAAGAAGTAGAATAGTGCAGTAAAATGAGCTGGTTGTTGTGCTGCAAACGCACTTTAAACGTCTCGAGGTGACGGTGGAAGTGAATCGCCCAGCAGGAGGCCCTTATGAAATAACACGGTCTGCTTTCAGATATATATCTGAGGCCTCCAGGCAGACTGTAAATTACACGATGTGAGCGCGAGAGAAGCAGTCCTCTCACGTGAGGGATTAGAAGCTTTCGCTTGTATAGTCTGCGCGAGCTCGCGGGATTGAGGGAAGCACCAGTTGCACGGTAGACGGTCTTAATAGGGCTTAACGCGCACAGCAGCGGATGCGCATATGCACGCTGTACCGGTCAGGGCTCTAGTCCATCTGTTCGGTCTGGATGCTCCTCGAGATCGTTTCACCACGTAAATCCGCCACCAACCCATGCAAAATTAGAAATAAAAATAACAGATGCAAAAATGAAACTTCAGAGGAGGTGTCCAAGTTTGGCCCATAGTTGAGCGTAATTGATTTAGCATTGGATTAAAAGCGTCCCAAACTGCGACTGGCAGCTGGCTGCCCTCCAGATCACAAGAACTGTCATTTCGGAGCAGCAACAATCAGAGGCTAAGGAAAATATCATAAATGTGAATTTATTTAAAACCACGCGAGAAATGTTTTTGCCGACACTCAAACATATAAAAGAAGAACGCTTTATAAACGCTGA
The DNA here is from genome assembly GCA_037043235.1 of Rhodeus uyekii. Lineage (NCBI taxonomy): Eukaryota > Metazoa > Chordata > Actinopteri > Cypriniformes > Acheilognathidae > Rhodeus > Rhodeus uyekii. The sequence goes on along the minus strand of JAWRVZ010000189.1, from coordinate 188,098 downwards.
CAGACAACACCAAGACTAATATCAGTATCTATGATTTAGATATCGATATCAGTCTTCATGTTGACGTGTATTTAAGTGGGATTCGTGTTTATATAGATTGCATGGTGTTTTATCCAACTTTCATCACTTTGCGATTTTACGATGGCTAATCTATGAGCTTGCTAAAATGCTAAATTGTTGGATAGGATCGTTCAAAAGTCACATCTGCTTACTGGCCTTGCTGATAAAATCCCCCAGAATTTATCCCCCAAAAAAATAAAAATCATCCATGTCAAAAGGATTCTCAGAGCGATGCTTATTTTATTTGTGTCTCCTACATATTAAGTTTGACACCAGTTATCCAACAAAAGCGAAAAAATATAAGTGCTGTGAATCTGGAAATATTCCTTAGTGGTGGAGAAAATCTAAACGGTTTAACTAAACTTAAGTTCACGCGCTTTATGTTGGGAGTAAGGGTTGTTTGCTAACTGAAGTCTATGCTAGTTGAGGATGTGCTAGTGAAGCTCGCGGCTCAATATGGTGTCGGCGTCCGTTGAGCAACGGCTCTTTAGCTTTCTACACCGTAAAACAACGACTAAGGTGTTTACGAGATGATTTTAATTACAAAGTATGCAGTCCTCATCGATGTGACCTACATTCACACACACACACACACGCACGCACACACAGTTTTATATGCTAATAGTTTTTGGGGGGAGGGGCGCCGCGTCAGTTTCAGCTCATGGTGTATTTAATGAAGTGCACGAAATTAATTTTCCCTCTGTTGGGGCAAAAACACAAAATATTTCATTCAACAATGTCAGTTTATGTCATGACAGGTATAGGCAATACATGATTAGATGCAGGCTATGCTAAATTTACCTCAAACAACACACGATTAGGCCTCCGGATGGATTGTTCGGTCTTTTTGGTCAGATTCCGCCTGTAAAATCAATACATGGTTAGTAAAAGACTGCAATGTCTTCCACTGTTTATCGAAGACCGTGGGATGTGAACTACTTATACTCTCTAATAACAGATTTTGTCTCCTAAATCTGTCATAACACGAGATGTCTTGAGAAATGACCAACTGTAAATTCATTCATTCAACAAACAACACTGACCGACTGAATTATTTTTCCTTGAATGCACTAAACTGAATCTTAAAAATTAATTTAAATGTAGACACGTGCCAGATGCGGGTTAATTAAAATGAGGGTTAATTAAAATGAGCAATCTGCCAAAATAACGGTAGACCGCTGACACACACACACACACACACACACACACACACACACGAACGCACACACACGTCACTAAAAAGGTATAAAGGCCTCAAAATGTTCACATCCCAATTTAAAGCTTCAAAAATAAATCACAATAGCTAATAAAATGCAACCTTCATTAAAAAGTTATGTCAAATATATGAGACATGTCAAAGCTTGTAATTTCTCACTAATAATAATAATAATAATAATAAATTCTACATATGAGCACCTGCTCAATGACAGTATTTAACTTCTGTCATCGCTTGTTTCCACCTCATTTCTTCATTAGTTCCGAGTCAAAGGTCCGTTACAAATGAGCATCACGGTCCGGCGAACTGGACAAATTTCAGGTTAAACGACGCTTTGGTCAGTTTTAGAGTAATTTAGGAATCATTCCAACACTGTTCGTAACCACAGCACTCTCATATATCCAACCTCTTAATCTTAAAGCCCTTGGATTCATCTTGAAATTCAAAAAGTACCCCAACTTGAAGAGGACAGCTTGTGCAGTTGGCCAGCAAAAGTCATATTAAAGTCCATTTTCGTCATGAAAATGGATCAATACTTCATTATGCTCACCAGAGGCAGAGCTACAACAGTGGGGAAACTCACTTGTATTAAAGGAACAGCTTGTTTGGTTGAATGAGCATTTCAGTGACTGAACACAGACCCAGTTTAGTCCAATAATCCTGCTGAACTGAGTAAGATCTCTCCTACTTATCCTTCTTAGCTCAGACTATTCAACAAGCTAACAAACTATCATTAAAACAGTTAGTATTTGTTTAGAATGAAATCCCTGCAGTTATAATCCATCCTACATGTATTAGAAGTTTTACAGCAACAGTAAAGCTCATTTTGATGACCATCAGCAAATACACTAGACATAGACTAAACTAAATACTCTACTCTAAATAAAGGTTCTTCGTCGGCATCGATGGTTCCATGAAGAACATTCAACATCCATGGAATCTTTACATTCCACAAAAGGTTCTTTATTCTTCTAAAATGTTCTTATGCAAGACAAAAACCGTCATCAAAAAGTTGTTTGGGGAACCGTCCAGACCGTATTCATTCACAAAACAGTGTGCATTTATAAAAACATGTTGGAATGCAAGAAAATAATGATTCTTTGAATGCATGTAAATCCACAGTGTGTGTGTGTGTGTGTGTGTGTGAGAGAGAGTGTCAGAGACCCTCAGGCCTGTACCAGAGGGCGGGATTAGCTGTTACGTTCATTCAGCACAAAATGGATTCTGATATCAGATAGAGCAGGGCGAGAGGTGTATCTCTCTCTGTCTCACACACAAGCAATCTCCTCAATCACACACTCGATCTCTCTCTCCCACTCTCTTAGACATCCTGACTTTTGCTCTTTGATCGTGTAATTCCTTTGTAATCTGTTAAACGAGGTCGTTTTGTGTATGGATATGAGCTTAATCAGCAGCCAAAACAAGAGAAAATCACATAAACGACACTTGAACACGCGGAGAAAGAGAGAGCAGGCAGGGATCATGTTAGGAAATGAGAAAAGATGGCATCTTTTAAGCAGGAACTCTGGGATGAGCGAGTTAGAAGGTCAAAATGAACTTTTATTCGGCTTCTAAACAAACATCACTTGAAAGATTTCTCATTGTAAAATCCTTCCAGAAACACATGGATGGACAAACAGAAACGGAAAGAGAGACCGATAAACACACTGACGGGCAAGGAACGTTCTGAACATACTAAGTAGATCTGACGAAAGAGAGAAGAGAAAAAGCAGAGAGGAAAGAGAAGTGATGCTATTGACTTCCTGAAGCTGAAGTAAATGAGTTTGAGCAGCAGTTCTGAGAAACGCCGGCTTGAATAAGAGCGCTGGAAGAACGGAGCGCAGCAACGGCCCACAGATCAATCTGCTGCACTTTACAATTATACATTTATCCAAAACAACTTACTAAATGAGAATAATATCAGCAAAAGTCATTAATCCAAGGGAGAAATAGTAACGTTCAACTCAAAAAGCAGGAAAATGTACGTGTTTGCAAATATACTGGTGCGACAACTAATCACAACTGCAGTTTCAATTGAACAAAATTCCACACATCCAACGTGGGCAAATTTACCACAATCCTCTAACACAAAATAAGTAATGATAATGATATCCATACATACAGTTATTGTTGCTTTGAATAAGATTTTTATGAAATAAAAAAATTTCATATCACTGAAATTTTATCGATCTTCTCATCCATTTCAGTATCACAAAAAACTAAAACTAAAGTAAAAAGAAAGAAAACCCTCTAGCTTACAGAAGACAAGTAAACAATCAGTGATAAAATAATGACTAATAATAACTAATTACAAACAAAACTCCAAACAAAGACGGAAATGACATCAACCTACCTGAAAAACGCCCAAGCACTAGAAATAAGAAGAGCATGAATTGTATAAAATAACCAAGTGTATAAAAAACAATGCAGTCTTCACTGTGTAAATTAAATACAAATGTATTAAAATTAAAGTTACAAAATGACTCAGTCAAGAGCAATGAGAGATTTTCGCTCTGTTGTTTGATTAACATGATCGACAGACAGCAGGATTATTAGGCTTTTGTCACTTTAAGAGCGAATGCACAGATCTAATAAACTGATACACATGCATTTGCTTTCTCAACTTACTTTACATGTTTACAAGGACACAAAAGTGTGTGTATTTCATCATCCAAGCCCAATAGGCCTTAAAAAAGTTGCTGCCTTAAATTTTTAAGTACAATCAACTTGGTTGGTTAAGTCATTTCAACTTCAATCCCGTTAAACTGAATAAAAAATATTCGTTGAATTTTGTATAATGTACAGATGAGTTAAAGCAATGTAAAAACATATGTTGTCATAATTTAATGATCATATTATTTTATACAGAGTATTCACAGCAGCATCAAGCTTTTTAATGGGAATGAAAGCAACGCTTTGAGGAATAGACAGACATTCGTTCATCTCTTCAGTGGCGTGTGCTGTTATTTCATGTGTTTTTTGGATTTTTCTGCTGATGAAATACTGCAAAAATATCTTTCCAATAAATTCAGTACCACCAGACAACATGAGCTGTGGCAAATGATAAATGATAAAGGAGATTTATACAGCTTTTTAAAGCAGATGCCAACAAAGACACAAGTCTATCTCTCACAGCCTCGTTTTCGTGGCGCTGATCTGAATAAGATCCAAAAGGCTGCAAAAAGTCCAATCTAAAATCTCTATGGGTGACAAATTTATTTTATTTTTTTACAAAAATAATCTGGAAACAATAAAATGATGCAGGCAAACCATCTCATATTTCTATCCCCAAGCCCCGCCTCCTGACACACCCACATGTTGGGTTGACTGACTGGGAGCTCGTCCAATCAGAGAGCGGCGGTTTTATCAGCAGAAGCAGCACTGAACAGCTGGAGCAGCAGCACCGGGAAGACGTGCTCAGAAATTAATCGTGCTTTTGATCTATCAGTCATAATGAGCAACACTCTTTTTAAAAACACACACATGCACAAACAGAGAAGTGCACATACTCAAAAATACACCAAATACACTACCTGCGCTCCTAAAAAACACACACACTGAGAACCTGTTCAAAGGAAAGCAAAGAAATAAACAAAGGAGAGAAGGCAACCCCTCCTCTCCTCCGGGAATTTTACTATTCTGCACTTCTCGGCTTCTCTCATCCCTCTCTTCCCACAATCCTTTGTGCTCGGAATAAAGCTGCTGATTATGAAGCCCAGAGCACTGAGACTCTGCTCACCTGTCAATCAAATGGTAACCTACACACACACAAGCGCACACTCAATGTCAGATACGCTGTAATACAGCACGTCTCGTATAGACATTAACACCAGCACTTCCACACAATATCTGATGGCTTGAAATGACAGCATCCGTCTTCAGAGTGTGTCCGTTTTCCTGTCCTCATCACTATCATCACATGAAATGTTAAAGTCAGTTTTACAGCTTTTATTACCTGTTGGGTTCTACTTTACAGTATCTTATGGTGTAAATGTGGCATTAAATGTACAATTACAAGCAGATTAATTCCACGCTGTAATATGAACTCTGTTATGAAACATGTGATTGTGTTTTATAATATTTTGTATATATATGTACAACAACATGTGTATTGCATGCTTTTTCAAAGCCGATTCACATTATACTAAGATTACACATCATTATTTGTACTATACTATGTAAATGCGCTGTCACGTGAAATAATTTAATGCAAATTAAGCTGAATTCTCAGCATTTGTGGCAGCATGTTTTTTTTTACTATACATAAAAACCTATTTTATTTATTTTGATTTTGAAACCTATTTTTGACTTTCTTTAAAATGAAAAAAGAAAGAAAAAAGGTGAGGCACATACAGTGAAAGTAAATGGGTTTTTCTAGATGTATCTTTGTTGATGTTTTCTGTTAAAATGTGTGTATTTGAGCTGTAAAGCTGTTTAAACCATCAGTTTTTTATTTAGGGATTTTCGTTTTTACTTCACTGTCAAAGTTGTAAAATTCAATAACTTCAATCAGAAAATGTTAGAAAGTGTTTATTTCATACTAAAGACACGTATTGTGAGTGTTCACACCAACCCTTTCACTTCCATTAAGTGTCTCACTTTAACCCACATTGTATTTTCATTATTATTTATTTCAGAAACGGAGGGACACAAGCTAATGTTTGTGAAGACACAAATGCTGTTGATTGACCTCAAAGGGATCGTTCACCCAAAAATGAAAATTGTCATCATTTACTTGTTCCAGACCTGTTTGAGTTCCTTTCTTCTGCTGAAAACAATAGAATAAAATACTGTCAAATCTTTGATCACCAACAAAGAAACTCATAATGACAGAATGTGCATTTTTGGGAAAACTATACCTTTAAATTGTACTGAACCTGGGAATATATAGTATTGAACACTATCAAAAGTTTGGGGTTGAATATTATTTTTGTTTTTATGAAAAAAAATCATACTTTTATTTAGAAAGGATTCATGAAATTGATCAAAGTAGAATTAAAAGACATTTATAATGTTACTAAAGGTTTCTTTTTCAATGCTGATACTGTACAAATCTTAATATTTTTGGAGAAAAAAAGACCTGTTTCTACATAAATATGAAGCAGCACAACTGTTTTCAACACTGATAATAATCATATATATTTGTTGAGCAGCAAATTATCATATTATGAATACTGAAGATCATGTGACACTGAGGACTGGAGAAATGATGCTGAAAATTCAGCTTTAATCACAGGAATAAATGACACTTTACTATATATTCACATAGAAAACAGCTGTTTTACACTGATATAATATTACACTGTTTTACTGTATTTATCATCTAATAAATTCAGCTTTAATCACAGGAATAAATGACACTTTACTATATATTCACATGGAAAACAGCTGTTTTACACTGATATAATATTACACTGTTTTACTGTATTTATCATCTAATAAATTCAGCTTTAATCACAGGAATAAATTACATCCTAAAAAGAAAACAGTTCTTTTTAAACAATACTAATATTCACAATATCACTATTGTAAGCATTTTTGATTAGAAATAAAGCAGCTTTCTCATAAAGTCTCATAATCTGCTCCCGTTTAACAGCTTAATGTGTTTCAGATGAGTAAAACAGGTGCTTCCAGCGGATTCTAGTCACTGAGAAGCTTTACCACAAAACCATCTGCAGAAAAAGAACGCAAGATTTTGACTTTCATTAAAGAGAACAATAATTACCTGAGTGACAGGTTGGTGTGCAGTTCACCCAGCACTGTGTGCATTACACACACACACACACACACACACACTCCTAGTGGAGAGACTTTACAAGAGGTGTACGGTTAACTCATGCGGCCTGCTATGAGGTTTCCATAGAAACGGCTCTGTCCTGCGGCCTAGGTAATCCACAGGAGCCGAGCGCGAGAGTGTGTGCTGCGGTGCAGATGGGTAAATGTCGAGAGGAGAGGGACCCTGACCTGCCAAGAGAGCTGAATTAGTATTCACACAGTATGTGAACCCCACTGTGCTCCCTACCTCTCACTCTATCTCTCTCTCTCTCACACACACACACACTCACACACACACACACACACACATTTGGCATACACTTTCATATATCTGATGATGTGGAAACACTAATAGACTTCAGAGTGCTGGAACAAGACAGATCAATACCGCTCTTCTGCAACACTTCATTCCAAACATTCCCCAAACCTGGAATCTCATTTCTGTATTCGGTACTAAAGAGATAAACTAATGAATAAACGCATCTGAAACACAACCACCTTGCTTCAGTCTCAATTAAACAGTACAGGAATCCTTTCTTCTTTGGATTTAACTGAAAGGTGAAGTACGTACTTTCTGCGACACTACTGGCAGAATTACAGAAAAGACGGGTAAAAGTCGCTTCTTTCAATAAAACGTCCGACATATTAGGAGTACTTTTAACTGTGTTGCTTTATATCATGAGTAAACAATTGAGTAGCTTAAGCTAACACTGCATGGAGCAAACACGAACATCTCACTTATAATAAACGCATACAACGCCTCTGAGCACAAGTATACATTATAAACTGGAGTATTTGTCTTTCTGAGCATGTGCATTATGATGAACAACTCAACGGCCGCTAGCTCTGACGTGATCATTCGTTCTTGTCATCTAGCAACTGTCACTCTCTTCTTGTCATCTACAAGTTATTTTCAACTGTCTGAAAACAAAACAGGGTTCATAACCTGTCTAAAAATGTTCAACTTCAACATGGTCAATTCCTGTATATGATAAAGAGCATAAACTCTACACTCCCCTAAAGCATTATTAGGAACACACACTAATACTGTGTTTGAGCCTCTTTCTCCTTCAGAACTGCTTAATTCTACGTGGCATTGATTCAACAAGCTGCTGAAAGCATTCTTTAGAAATGTTGGTCATATTGATCGGAGCATCTTCAGTTGATGGAGATTTGTGGGATGCACATCCAGAACACGAAGCTCCCGTTCCTCCACATCCCAAAGATGCTCTATTGGGTTGAGATCTGGAGACTGTGGGGCATTTTAGTGCCGTGAACTCATTGCCATGTTCAAGAAACCAATCTGAGATGATCCCAGCTTTGTGACATGGTGCATTATCCTGCTGGAAGCATCAGAGGATGGCACATGGTGGGCATGAAGAGATGGGCATGGTCAGAAACAATGCTCAGGCAGGCCGTGGCATTTAAACGATGCCCAATTGGCACTAAGAGCCTAAAGTGTTGCAAGAAAACATCCCCACACCATTACACCACCACCACCAGCCTGCACAGTGGTAACAAGGCATGATGGATCAGTGTTCTCATTCTGTTTACGCCAAATTCTGACTCTTCCATCTGAATGTCTCAACAGAAATCCAGACTCATCAGACCAGCAGCATTTTTCCAGTCTTCAACTGTCCAGTTTTGGTGATCTGGTGCAAATTGTGTCTCTTTCTCCTGTTTGTAGTGGAGATGAGTGGCACCGGTGGGTGTTCTGCTGTTGCAGCCCATCCGCCTCAAGGTTGTGTGTGTTGTGCTTCACAAATGCTTTGCTGTAAACCTCGGTTGTAACGAGTGGTTATTTCAGTCAATGTTGCTCTTCTATCAGCTTGAATGAGTCGCCCATGACCTCTGACCTCTAGCATCAACAAGGCATTTTCTCCCACAGGACTGCCGCATGCTGGATGTTTTTCCCAGTAAATCCCAGTAAGTGAGCAGATTGAAACACTCAGACCGGCCCGTCTGGCAGCAACAACATGCCACGCTCAAAACTGCTGAAATCACCTTTCTTTCCCATTCTGACATTCAGTTTGGAGTTCAGGAGATTGTGTTGATCAGGAACAACCCATAATGCAGTGAAGCAGCTGCCGTGTGATTGTTGATTAGATCATTGCGTTAATGAGAAATTGAACAGGTGTTCATAATAATCCTTTAGCTGAGTGTATATATATTCATTTTACATTTATCAGATGCTTTTACCCAAAGCAATTGCATTCAAGAAACACATTGACATTCTAATCAGTTCTTGCTTTCCCTGGGAATCAAACCCATGACCTTGATGTTGCAAGCGCTGCTCTCTACTGTTACACACACAGGAAAGAAGACTCAAGATTTGAGTAAGCTGAAATGTAACCAGTTGTTACACTTAAAAGTGTAATTTAGCAATTTCCCTCAAAAATAATCCTGTTGCCACTGGAGCGCACTGAATTCTGGGATAGACAAGGCAGTGAAGGATGCAAGTGTTGTATTGTTTATTGCCCGTGAAATGAAGGCCGCATTTGAAGGAGCCTTGGAACCGGGACAGCCTTCGTAACGCCACTGCGACGCAATCGGCCTTCGACTGAAGCCTTCGCAGGACGCGCTCTGAACTGGAGCAGCTCACCGGTCGAGCGGAAACAGACTGGCAGATCTTACACGATCTCTCTCACGGTTTTGAATACTGATGGCTAGGGAGGCTCAATGTTTACTCTTTTCGGGGCGATAAACCATAGTGAACAATAAGCTGGGTTAAAAATACGTTTTTTAACATAATTTTTTTTCTAAACGTCACTTTTAATTTGGCTGCCTAAAGAAAACTGAGCAAATGATTGGAAACGTTGAGTACTTTGAGTCAACATGAATCAGCCAATGATGTTATATTTTTAAGAGAAAGGTTGGGACAGACTTGATTTCATCTACTGGAACTGATTGGATGATGAAGTGGGTGTTGAGTTCATAATGAATCCCTTTTAAAACACAGCGATAAAAACAGCACAGAGTGACGTCAGCTGGAAACAAAAGCTCTGAAAGACTTCGAAGATATTTTGTCTTTGGAGCAACATGCAAGTTTTAAGTGACGTGTGAAGACAAATTTGTCCTCATTTAACCCATCATCCAAGTTAATGCACACACACATTAAAAGTAGTGAGTAGTGAACACACACACACACACACACACACACACACACACTGCAAACTGTTCGGTTCCTTGCTCAAGGTCATGACCTAATGAGCTTAACGAACTGCTCACTATAAGACTGGGAACATGCATGAAGAAAGTAAATAAATAGGGTTGATAATGATTTCATGTGTAAAAAATACTGCACTGGAAATTTTCTGCTTAGACATTATCCAGTAATTTTACAGACATTTCCATTAACCTCAAACACAACACAATGTGATGCATGATTCAGAATACAGGTAAAACACCTGTAAAAAAGCTAAACGGAAAAGTCTTCATATTTATATGTACATTGTGCCCTATTTTTACAACACAATATCAGATAATATCACATAATATAGAAAGTGTTCATATGGGCACCTTTTACGATAAATACAAAATAATTAAATAGAGTGAAAGTGACAGCAATTGTTTGTGAAAATATAAAAGTGTCTTAACTATTTCAAATAAATACTGTTCTTTTGAACTTTCTATTCATCAAGCAATCCTGAAAAAATATATCACTGTTTCCACAAACATATGAAGCAGAACAACTAATAACAATAACAACAACAACATCAACAACAACAACAACAACAACAAGTGTTTCCTGAGCAGCAAATCAGCATCAGAATGACTTCTGAAGGATCATGTGACACTGGAGTACAGATGCTGAAAAACCAGCTTTGCATCACAAGAATAAATTATATTTTAAAATATATTCAAATAGAAAGTAGAAATTTGAAATTGTGATAATATTTCACAATATTATTGTCATTACTATATTTTTGCAGCCTTGAATAAGAATAAAAAAGATCTGGTCACAAAGGTTGATGATGAGAACGGTATCCGTTCAAATAGTAGAGTAACTTTAATTAAACATAATACAAATGAGGAGTAACATTGTGTTCTTAAACACAAACAACAGCAGACAAAGAGAGACGAGAACTGAAGGTTTTAAATACACAGGCAAACGCACTTAATAGAAAACAGGTGTGCTCGTATTAAACGCATATTGATGGCGGGAACATGGAAACAAAGACAAGAAAACTACAGTCCATAATGAAAAGAAGACCATCACAGTAGAGCAGACGAGACGAGACGAGACGAGACGAGACGAGACGGGACGGACCCACGGCAGAATCGATGGTGGGAGGAGTTAGTGTCTGACAGCCAATCGTGGAGCCCGAAGAACTGGAGACCAGGGGTCTCATTTATAAAACTGTGCGTAGGATCACTACTAAAAGTTTACGTGCGCCTAAAATGCTTTACGGCAAAAAATATTCATTTTTATAAAACCGTGTGTATGCACACCTGTCAGGAACATTCCCTTTATAAATCGCAGATGTCACGGGTCAAAGTTTGCTTAAATGTGCACACATTCTCCCGTCAAGTTGTTTTTTATAGATCACAACCTTTGCGTGGAAACTGGTGTACGTACGTTTCCAGTCCCGTTTTGTGCGTACGCACGCTTTATAAATGAGACCCCAGATGACCAGACGACACCGCAGGGTTCAGGAGGACCGGGAGGATGCATGAGGAAAGGCAGTGAGGGATGTCCTGGAGGTTAAAACACATATGTTTTAAATGTATGTTTTTATATACAGTAGTACTGCAAGATACGAAAGGCTCAACTTACGAAAAATCCAAGTTACGAAAGCAAAGCCGAAATTTTTTTACTGCTCTACAAAAAGTTTTGAAATTGTCAAGAAATTGTGTGAATGCAATCCGCTCCATGAGATGCTGGTCATCCTGCGCAGGTGAGGGACAATATTGCACAAACTCCTCCACAAATCTTTCTGAGACGATGAGAAAGGTGTCCTTTCAAATAGTAGAGTAACTTAAATTAAACAACACAAAGAACAGTGTGTACGTAAACACAAACAGCACGGGATGAAGAGTGGAGAGAACTGCAGTGCTACGTCCCAGTTTGCACACTATCATCCTAAAGAGTCCCAATCGTAGTGTATTGAGTATCCCAAAGATATCCGGATGGCCACTTTATCCAGGAAGAATCTGAAGCGCAGATCCGCACACACTCTACCAGCTTATATTACCCACAACCCACTGCGTGCTGACGAGGATTCAATCACAACTACAAACATCAAGAAAACGTGCTAAAACTACAAACATGATGGATGTGTGAGTCTGGTGATTGATAATCTGTATCTAATCTGACAAAAAGATACGCATTCACTGTTATCTAGATTGTATTCCATCTGCAACAGAATTGTGAACTTTTGTAAGGATTCGTTTGGTCATTAACTTGTAAATGCATCATTATGCAAAACAGCGAGAGTCTCTGCATGAAAGAGCCCAGAAATGCGAGAAAATCTAATTAAATCGAAGTGTGACCAGATGATGGATCGGACAGTTTACGGTGACAGGATTACGGTAACGAAGCAACAGAGATGTCCGTTAAAGACGCAATTATGACAAAGTCGTTTCTGCTAAACACTCAAAAGAGCACATACAAACACGGCACAGAAAAAGTTAGCGAATTGGGACGAAATTAAAGTATTAAAGACACAAATTTAACGCAACGAAGGTGGGCTCTAATTAGTAACAATGAGTAACCATGACAACTACCGACAAGCAAACTAAGTGACCATAATGGAAAGGTAAAACATGACGACAGCAACATGTTTTTGTAGTCAAACACTTTCTTTCTTGCACATACGAATGTGAGATGTCAACAGGTTGAATTACAGAGGATGAAAAGCACTAATTTCAGACATTTAGAGTGCAGAATCCTGAATTAAATAGAAGTTAATCAGCCTTTACAAAAGCGGTACACGATCTCATTACGATTCAAGAGGAGACTGACTTCATCCCTGATGAGCTAATGCTAAGCCCATGCTAAACGCTAGGCCTTTGCTGCCCTGCCCCGCCACACCCTGATGCCCTTCTGCCCGCCTGCGCTTTGACGGACAGCTGTGGAGTTCTGGACCAACTCCAGCCAGCGGGATTACTCATGCAAGTAATCTCCCATGATGCCCTGCGGCCAAGCTAGGGCGTGCTGCGCCTCTGCTCCTCATTAATATGCATGAGAATGCTAATGAGCAGGAAGCACACAGGTGAGCTTGCTCAAAGAAGCCAGTCACAACACAGGAGCCGATATTCTAATTACGCGGCGGCACAGACCTTCCCACTCGCTGCAGAGACAATCTCCCATTCTCTCGCACACAGCAGGAAAACTCGATGTGAGGAAGAGAGACGAACACACGACTGTCTGGCTGTTGCTCAAACTCCTTCCTGAAATGCAGTGTCACGCGTGCCAGTGAGACGCTTCAAATCAAAACCTGGTTTTATAGAAAGGTTACAGGCAAAAGCCATGAGCAAATTCCCTGAAGCCTCTACCAGTCAAATCTGAGTCTAAACACACACACTCAGAGAGAGAGAGAGAGAGAGAGAGAGACAACTGTGACAATAACTTGACAAAATGAAATGAAGAGTTCTGAAGCATCAGGAACGTAACTATTACACAATTAGAAGAGAGCACTTTGGCTTTTGCCATCACAGGAATAAGGAATATTTTCAAACGGTTGTTGTTTTAAATTGTAATATTGCACAATACAGTAATATCTTGAGATACGAGCGTACCAACATACGAGTATTGTGCAAGCCTTCCAGCAATTGTATTGCTTTGAGATAAGAGTAAATATTTGAGATACAAGCAGCTTACAGACGCTGACGCTAGCAGCACTCGGAGCAGCTCAAGCGCCTCCATCCTTCACTTCACTGTTCGCACGCATCTAATGCGGGTTTTCCCGTGGTGTGTGTTATATACACTTATGAGGTAATTCAAGATTCAAGGGTTGTATTTGTCACTTACACAGTGTATACAGAATATACAACCGGCAGTGAAAAGTAAACAGGTCTGCTCCATGGACAGTGCAAATAACAGTTACAAAAAACACAAGAAATTAAAATAGGAATAGAATAAAAGTACTATATATATACATCTGTAGAATTATGAATGTAACGGAGTTAAATGTTCAGGGAGGAAGGAGGCGGGAACCGGCAGACATTTAAACACACTTTAATGGTGAAAATAAAACATAAACTCAAAACGAAAGTAATAGCGGCGGCCCCTCGCGGTCGACCACCGCCCACACAAAACATAACAAAACTCCAGGCCTGGTCCTCTCTCGCTTTCACTGTCGTCGCTCCTCCTTTTAAGTCTCCGCTCCTCCGTGAGAATAGAGAGACCGATGGCTCGCAGGTGACGCTCATTCTCAATCACGCCACCGGCTCTCGTGACGCTCTCACGGTCCCTCGACCCCGCCCTGCTCGCCACAATGAATAAATCAAGTAAGAAATAAGAGATGTGGAATAAAATATTTGAGTTAAACTGAAGTAAACTGTAGACTGTAGACATTGCCGCTTGAATATATATTATTTTATTTTTCCTATTTATACCTATATCCTTTTCTTTGTCTTATTTTTCATATGTTATTTTCCTTTCTGATTTGAATGAGTTGTAAAGAGTGATTTATAATCAAGTTAGGGATTTTTATTTAGTTAAAAACTTTCTTTACTTTTCTGTAGTTTTCCATTGAGTAAGGATGAATATTGTCAGCACTTCTCAACAGATAGAACATGTTATCAGAATGTTTTGGTTGATTGTTGGAGCCTGAGCCGAGTTCAGCCTTGGAGAAGCTGTATATATGTGTGTGTGCGTTAATATGGTCTGTATTGGTGAGGTGATTAGCTGGCACCATAAAACGTGTTGTTCTCGACAAGCCACGACACGAACCCGTCAACCACGTGATCAACGAAGATATGCTTCAGACTGTCTGCTCTTGTGTGGAAAATTACTAGTTTTGTTTTTCTTTCTTTCTTTCTTAGCCAATCAGAAACATTTAACCGTCATCATTGACGTAGTTAGCACCCTCTGTTAGTGTATAATTGCTGTAACAATGTTATTGTATTTGGGGCGGCCTACGAACTCCTTGTGAGACCTGAAGCTTCTGCTGATGAAACCGCAAACTAAACTTCACTAAAATTTCTTCTATTGACTGCACTTCTGACTCCTGCTCTTCATTCAACATATCTGCTCCTCGGGTCTTAACTGTAAATTCCCCTACAACCTCGTGCAGGTATGCGGTCTCATTGTGGTCGGAAATGAGGCCCAGGACAACAGTATCATCAGCAAACTTGATGATAGAGGTGGAGCTGTGTGTGGACAAACAGTCATGTGTGTAGAGAGTAGAGCAGGGGACTGAGGACAGAGCCCTGTGGAGCTCCCACACTCACGGTGATGGAGGTGGAGGTGAACTGGCCTACTCTCACCACCTGAGGTCTGCCAGTGAGGAAATCTTCAATCCAGTGACAGAGAGAAGAGTTCAGGCCGAGATCCTGGAGTTTGGTGGTTAGATTAATGGGAACTATGGTGTTAAAGGCTGAACTATAGTCATAAATAGCAGTCTTAGTTCCCACTCTTGCTGTCGATGTGAGTGAGGGATGAGTGGAGGACGTGAGAGATGGCATCTTCAGTCGATCTATTGGGACGATAGGCAAACTGAAGAGGGTCCAAAGTGTCAGGAATGGAGGAGCAAATGTTGTTTTTGACGAGTCTCTCAAAGACCTTCATGACTATAGACGTGAGAGCCACTGGACGATAGTCATTTAGGCAAGAGGGTTTACGGTTCTTAGGGACAGGGATGATGGTGGACTTTTTGAAGGAGGTTGGGACCACAGATGTATGGAGTCATTGAAGATGGATGTGAAGAGCCCAGCGAGTTGATCAGCACAGAACCGCAGAACACGACCCTGTGCTGATCAGCTCGCTGGGCTCTTTACATCTTGCCTTAATTGCATATGATCTCCACTAGAGGCAGCTTGGTTTTACAGCGGGGGTTACCGGGGGCAACGAGTGATTCACCAGTATTAAGCTGGGAGCAGCACGAGTTATGAGTGTTCAATAATCAATATGAGCTTCTGAGGCACATTATTGTGTGTGTAGTTTATCCAATACACAACACGAGAACAAACACTACACTTCCGTATTGTGTTTCTCTATGTAATCTACGTTATCCCTCCTCCTCCTCTTCCTCCTCCTCCTCACATGTCGTCATTAGCCGCTACTGTATCGTGTGTCTCGAATGCAAGAACTCATAATTAAAACCACATTTTATTTTATATCACAGGAATCTTTATATACTAAACATTTTTGTGTGGGAGTGTCTATAGCAATTAAAAACATGTTTTTTCCATTATTATTACGATTAATATTGGAGTTTTTTTAGAGCGCCGGAACAGATTAAATTTTCTTGTTATTTCTTATGGGATAAAATGATTTGAGAAACGAGCAATTTGAGTTACAAGCTCGTCCTGGAACAGATTATGCTCGTATCTCAAGCTATTACTGTATTATTGTTTTGCTGGATTTTTTAATACAAGTTTGGAGACAATATAAAAAACAATTAACATATTTAAAATAATTTTTAAAAACATTTCATACATTACATTTAATTTACAGTTTATAAATTACATTTACGTCTCATAGCATCTGTAAATTACCAATTAATACCTTGTATTACCAAGCAAACAATTGATGTATTTGTATTACATTCAAAAGAGCTCGTGAAAAAGTGGCTTTTGTAAGAGTGATCTGGTTCACTATAACGGAGGTTTCTGGTCCGTGTTGAGTGGTTTTAAAAATGTTTTACTTTCTTTGGGATGGATCTCAACATGTTAACAAGTTCAAGTTCAAGCTTGCCTGCACCCTATCCTCCAGCCCTTCACCGTTTCATCTTCACCTTGTGTTCACGGCGCGAGGACGTGTCTTCCAGGAGCTCCACATCACAAGGACTCTTAGTTCGTTTTCATCCAGTCACATGTTCCTTTATTTCAGTTTTCCTGCCACACATTAATCACCATGAACACTAATCACAAACTCAAACTCTTGTCTTGCTTCGTGTCATGAGTGACATCAGCTGAAAAGAGACATTAGTCTTAGAATAACTAAGAAAGTTATTATAATGTGCACTTAGTCCTTTATAAAAGATCAAGAACTTAAAAATAAAGGTTCTTTATTCTTCAATGAAGAATTTTCAAATCCAAAAGAATCACCTTTCAGTGAACAATTCTTAAAATTACTTTTTTTTAAACTTAAAAATCTAAAGAGCATTACGAAGAACCTTAATTGTAATGTAAATGTCCATGGATGTTAAAAGTTCTCAATGGAACCACAGATGCCAAGAAAAAACCTTTAAAAATAAAAGAAAAAGGCTCTTTAGATTATAAAATATTCTTCAGAGTAATAAAACTCAGAACTGTTTACTAATCACTGATTCTTCTGTGGAATCACAGCAAAAAATAAAACACGGTTATTTTTAAGGGACTGATCTTTAAAAAGTAATAATGATTTTCCAAAACATGTGCGATTGATGAACAAAGCAGAACTCTCTACATGTGAGGAGAATAAAGTTCGTCCTGTGTTTGACCCTCACCAGAATCCCTGCAGGATAAATCCCGCTCCAGGTCACACACACTAACACACACATCTCTCGTAACAAGACACGGGTTCAGTGTGAAATGAGTGTATGAGCGTGTCGTCCCCTTCACACAGCGCAGGCACGCTTCAAACACACACTTGTTGTATTATTGTGTGGTAAACAGCTGCCGCAGAAAGCTACACACATGTTGTACTAGAGAGATCTTCACATTAAACAGAGCGCTTGACACTGCAGACGCCTCGCATTACTCCTGCTGTGTGTGTGCACACACTAACGCTTCATGACGCCTGACAGCCCTGAACTGCTTCCCATAATGCATTGTGCTGAGACACACACTCTAATTGACGACACAGGTGAGACTGCGCGCGATGATCGAAAGTGTCGTCGGGAGTGAGACAAAGTGCGCGCGCGTGTTTGATGTTGATTACATATGGAGGAAGAAGTGAAATCTTCAGTTCTCTCCGGATTTAAAAAGATATCAAGAGGCAGAAAGGGAGAGGAAGAGAGAAACGGGTGGAAGACAAGGTGATGCAATCATCTAAAGAGGAGTTCTGCTCATTCCTCTCGTTATCAAACGCTCCCTGAGATTTGATTCTGTTCTGTGGAGATCCGTCTGTGCGGTTTTGGGAATGTCTTTATCTAAATAAACCAAAAGCTTTCGCATGCACTTTAATACAGTTACACACACACACACACACAGCCGCAAACGCATGCGGTGCACGCTACACACACACACACACACACACAGAGACACACACACACAACCTGAAAACCTGTTTTCATACATGCACACACAAAACACGGGTGTGTGATGTGGCCTGACGTGCTCTTCTGTTGTGTGTGTTGTGTGTGTTTTGTGGGAGCGTGCAGAAATTCAAGATATTCTGGAGGGTTGACATATTCTTGTCTTGTTCTTTCTTTAAAAGATTAAAATGAGAGGAGAATAGATGAGAGAGATGAGGGGAAGAGAAGAAATGAGAAAGAAAAATCTATCACACTAAAGAGACAAAATGAGAGGAAATTAAAGAAAAAATAAATGAGTCAAAGGAACAGAGATATGACACAAGAAATCAGAAGAGCGAGAGAGGAGGAAAGAGACAAGAAGAGAAAGTAAATTGAGAAGGAATGAGCAGAGAATGGAATGAGGATAAAGAAAAGTGGAGATTAAAATAAGAGACTAAATGAGACAGGAAGACACAGAACAGATGAAATGGGAAGAAAAAAATGAGAGAAATGAAAGGAAAAGAGAGGAGAGACAATTAGGCAAAATGAGAAGAAAATCAGAGAAGAGAAGAAAATAAAATACAGGAATGAGATAAAACAAGAAAGTTGAAATGAGCGGAAGAGAAGAAATAAGCGTATATGCGAAAGAATATGTGCTTTTATATATTTACAGTATTTTTTTCAGTCTATTTTATATTTTTCATTATTTTTATCTTAATTTTCATTATTTTAATACTATGTTTGATATGTGTAGAGCTGTTTGTTACTGTTATTTTGTATATATTTTTTCTTTACATTGTCTTTTGCGTATAATTATTTAGCAATATTGTATATCAACAATCATGCAGATAAAATACTTTAAATTGACAAACTTATTCCGCTTTATTGAAGGAGTCGCTGTTACAGTGATATTAATCAACTACATGTATTTATGGTTATGGTTTGTTCATGAGTCGTTGCATCTGTGCATCATTTACAACCGTTAATAAAGTGAGAGAGAAGAGAAGAGAAGAGAGGAGAAGAGGAGAGAAGAGAAGTGAAGAGAAGAGAGGAGAGGAGAAGAAGAGGAGAGAAGAGAGGAGAAGAAGAGGAGAAGAGAAGAGAGGAGAAGAGAAGAGGAGAAGAGGAGAGAAGAGAAGTGAAGAGAAGAGAGGAGAGGAGAAGAAGAGGAGAGAAGAGAAGAGAGGAGAAGAAGAGGAGAGAAGAGAAGAGAGGAGAAGAAGAGGAGAAGAGAAGAGAGGAGGATGGAGGGAGGAGGAGAGGAAGGCTTCATGTAAAAGAGGGAGACTGAAGCTCCCATGAGACTCTCCATTAATTGTGAAGTGAAGGTGCCCTCAGGCCAACACAGGGGAACAGCATCACACACACACACACACACACACACACACACACACACACACACACACACACACACCGAAACATAAACACACAGAGAAATATAAACAGAGTGACAAATGCACACAGTTACACATTTTATAACATATATACGCAAATTACAAAACATTTTTCTAAAAACATTCATGCCAATAAAGTTTTATAAATTGACAAATTGATTAGTTGATTAATAGAGTGTATTGAGAGTCTGAGTTACAGTGTAATTACACACTGAACAACTGAGTAAATCACTGACCTGGTCAGAATTATGGTCTGGATTCGGTCAGTTGCATGTAATTATGCAATGTTTACAATCGTGGCCTAATGGGCAGAGAGTCAGACTCGACCCTCCATCTCTGCCCGCGCACCACAGCACCAGCTGGCCATTGCTCCGGATGTGTGTGTGTGTGTGTGTGTGTGAGAGAGAGTGAGCGAGCGTGAGTGTGTGTGCGTGTGTGTGTCTGTCTGTGAGTGTCTGAGTTTAAGCGTGTGTGTGTTTGTGTGAGTGAACGTGAGTGTGAGTATGAGTGTGTGAGAGAGTGTGTGTGAGTGTGTGAGTGTGTGCGTGTCTGTCTGTGTGTGTTTGAGTGTAAGTGTGTGTGTGTATGTGTGTGTGTGTGTGTGTGTGTGTGAGTGTGTGTGAGCGAGCGAGCGTGAGTGTGTGTGTGTGTGTGTGTCTGTCTGTCTGTGTGTGTTTGAGTGTAAGTGTGTGTGTATGTGTGTGTGTGTGTGTGTGTGAGTGTGTGTGAGCGAGTGTGAGTGTGTGTGTGTGTGTGTGAGAGTGTGTGCGTGTGTGTCTGTCTGTGTGTGTCTGAGTGTAAGTGTGTGTCTGTCTGTGTGTGTGTGTGTTCATTACTTACATCCCACATATGTTTCACATGTGTGTACAGTGTGTACTCTGTGTGTAGGTTTGCTGAGCTGTTTAGGCAGAAAATTAAGACAAAAACCTTCTTTAATGTGCAGAAACCCCCAAAATAATAATAATTAATAAAGTACATAAATATCTTTTTTTTTTACAAAAACAAAAAAAGGCAAAATGTTATCTTTTAGCATTAGTCTGAAGTCATTATAATTAACGTTATATAAAATTAACTAAAGAAAAAACAGAAAAGACTGTTTTCATTTAATTAAATAGCTAAATGAACTTGTGCTCTTTCGTTAGAGAGTGTGAGATTGATGCTGGGATTGATACTGGGATTGATACTGGGATTGATACTGGGATTGATACTGGGATTGATACTGGGATTGACACTGGGATTGATACTGGGATTGACACTGGGATTGATGCTGGGATTGATACTGGGATTGATACTGGGATTGACGCTGGGATTGATACTGGGATTGATACTGGGATTGACGCTGGGATTGATACTGGGATTGATACTGGGATTGACGCTGGGATTGATACTGGGATTGACGCTGGGATGGCGCTGTAACGCAATGCGGCCACTAGAGGGAGCGCTGGGAATGCAGTACGACTGACCCGCTCTCACACATGCGCACTACATACTTTCATGTTTTATGGGGACTTTTCAGACATAATGATTTTTCAGTTGTACAAATAGTATATTCTATCCTCTAACCCTAAATATACCCACCACAGAAAACACTTTTAAGGTCAAGGGTCAGTTTAGAGGTCAAGTCTCGTGCTCGAATCCTCCAGCCAACAAAACGAGATGATCTCAGCCATGATTATATGAGCATGATCTTACAAAACAAAATGTATATTAATCCACGTTTATATTAATGTACTTGCAATGGGCAAGACACATTCCTTTCAACAAATACAGCAATTAAATACCCTGAATTAATATTACAATTAATCAGATTCAGAGTAGCAGCATATTAAACTTAAACCAGCAGAGAAACCATCAACAGGCCAAAACATCCAGCAAATATTACAGGTTTTGCATCCAATCGAACGGCTGCAAACGGACATGCAACTTGCTCTAATACTAATATCATTTTAACACAGTGTTTTTGTTTTGTCCGGGAAATAAATCTGTTGCATGAGTTTATAAAACAGACAATTTTACTATTCAGTCTGTCATGTTACATAATATTGGGTAATTTCAATAAATGTCGATATTTGATTCTAACTTTGTTTACTTTCTGTACAATGAGAAATGTTGTGTTTGACTGCCGCTCTGGAAGGAAAGATTCAGAGCATCTGTGATTGCTGACGTTTCTTCATATATTACACACATTCTTCATATATTACACACAACGGCTTTGAATATTTGCACAATATGAAATGCAATAAACTCTTCTTCAGTGCCGGTGCTGTGAGTGTTGCTGCTTTCCCAGAATGCATTGCTGAGGGAAGAGAGTGTGTTTGACTCAGTGTTTCACCATGACATGTTGAGTAAGAGGAGGACATTGAGAGGAAGATAACAGGAAACACACACACACACGCCGTGCCCCAATGGAGCTGCTCTCTCCTGTTTCCCTCTCCGTCCGATCTCTCCATCCTGACAGGAGAGGCTTCAGGCATCTGCTGAGCTTCAGGCCACACACACACACACACACACGTCTAACCACATTACACACTCATAACAACAAATTCACGCTGTACTCTGCTGTTACATGCGCGCATGATGAATTCAGCAACGGGATTGTGTGACTGTGAGCGTTTCTGCAAACCACAGAATTCACTGATGACAGTAAACGCGCGCGCGCGCGTGTGTGTGTGTGTGTGTGGCCTGACGGCGGTCTGAAGTTTTGCCGCGCTCCCAGGGATGGCGAGTGTAAAGTGGGTTGCCGGGGGCGACGGCGATATGAAAGGTGGCTAATGAAGCACTTAGCATTTGAAGGCTAGCAGCGGACCGCGCCCGAGTTCCGTCACTCCTGATTGGCCGACGGGAGGCCTAACGCGAGCTGAGTGGTCTTTTGTTGCTCGGCGACGAGCCCTGAGGCGACGCCCCAACCCTGACCCCTCCTCCCCCATCAGAGCGGATGTGATGTGACAACCCCGCGCTTTCTCTCTCTCGGCCGTGTGTGTGTGTGTGTGTGTGTGTGTGTTTATCAGATCTGCTCGTAATGAATAAGAATGAGAGAATATCTGTCTCTCTACCTGCCCTCTCCTCGGCCGTCTGTCTCACCTCATGTTTCATTCGGCTGCTCTTTTGCCAGCAATGTCTCCCTGCATTTCACTTCTCTCGCGCTTCCTTCCTTCTCTTTTAAACGCAATAACTGTTGTAAGGCAGACATCGCCAGCTCCTCTTAATGTCAAAGTTGACTCTTTTTTTATATGGAATATTGCAGTGTTTATTATAAATGACGTATCCCTGCACATCGATATTTTTTAAGTTCATGGACTCTATCTTTTATCAAAACAACTTCTCTGATGACGTGTTTAGAGGCGAGAGGGCGGGGTAATAGCCTGTCAATCACATGAGATTGAACAATAATAAACCACAACCGTCCAATCACAATCAAGCCCCGCCCACATCTGTTCTCATTCAAGAAGATGATAGTGTTACTTATTATTGACCGTTAAACAATTATGAAGCATAAAACATTAATGAAGGCAAAAATATAAAGGACATTTTTGTATTGTTTTGACCAACATAAATGATTGTCAAATATTAATTAATTAATTATTCAAAATATTTGACATTTATACAGAATTAAAGAGTTAAACATTTATTCAATATTAATTCAGCAAGGTTGCACTGAATTGCTCAAAAGGACGATGAAGATATTTATAATGTTTCTATATTAATTTCTAATTCTGAAAATAAATAGTTTATATCATGGTTTCCACAAAAAACAAAAAACCTACCAGCTTATTAGAATAGTTTATTTGAGTTAAATTATATTAGTAGTTCACAATATGTATTTTTGATCAAATAAATGCAGCATTTCTGAGCAGAAGAGATTTCAAAAGCGTTTAAAAAAATATACGAAAAGATCCTTGTGACCTAAAATATTTTGAGCGATAGTTGCCTCTCGTCTGAATGCCAGTGTGTTTCATTGTTAGTCACATGCATCAATACTAATATTTTACATTGGAACAGTGGCTTTTTGCATTGAAAAAGACTGCAAACAAACAAAGACTTGAACAACTGACTCTTGACTCAAAACAGCCCTTGTGACAACTAGCCCCGCTCTCTCTTCCTATAATGTCCCTAACCAAAGCATAACCTCTTATGAAAAGATCACATCTCTAGGGCTATTCTGTGCTAATTAAGACCAAACTCAGATAAAGTGAGCTGAATGTGTGTTTTTGAGACAGGCAGTGATGGAGGCGGCCGCTGCGGGTCCTCACCGTGTGTCAGGGCAGAGGAGTGGAAAATTAAAGCCATTGACAGAAGCAGTAATGAACCATGAAAAAAAAAAGCGTGATGGATAAACGACAGTAAAAATAAAGAGAATGGCCCGTTTCTCCTGTGCGAGGCACTTATTTATCTGAAGACTTTCTCTGTTTTATTGTTATTGAGCTGAAAAGGGGAAAAATAACCGTGTCTTGAAACTAGCAGAGAGCAATCAGTTTCTGCGCGCGCACACACACACACACACACACACACACACACACACACACACACAGAGCTGTGTTGTTTTTAGGTTATGTCCCTTACCCTAAAACACTCTCCCTGTCTTTTATGTTTATTTGTTTCTCTTGTACTCGTGTTTTATTGAGTTTGTTATAGTCGTGTGTTTATTTCCACGACAGCCGTCCCAGCAGAGCCAACTTCACTTGGACGTCAGAGGGAATGTGTGTGTGTGTGTGTGTGTGTGTCTGAAACCCTTTCCATCTGAAACCACTTTCACTCTCATTTCACTTTATGTCTAGAGTGAGATTGTGGGGCTTTAAAAACATTTTATCGATCAAGATCCCGCTCAAGCCTCGTTAGTTTGATTTTGCTCTAATTTGTAGGCTAATTGGTCAGTTACACGTTTCATGCATCGCACACACACACACACACACACACACACATGCTGAAGAGGCACTTTTGTGAAGTTTGTTGCTCCTCCCGTCTGTTTAGATTTGTGGATATTGATGTCGTCAGCCAGTTCTGTTTATACTTAAGGGCAAAAATCATCAGTGCTTTCATCTTTATGATTACAAAAAAATTCAGACATTGAGAAGAGAGCAGAGGAAGAGAGACGCGATGAATTAAACATAGAGATCTCGGCTCGTCTATAAATCTATACATTTGCATTAGAATAGACGATGACAGAGGTCAGCAAAACACGACGAGAACAAGCTGATTTGTTGCAAAACAAACTCATTCTGTGACCCCAATGACCTCAAAAACCTTATAAAACTTAAACTTATATTCAAAAGTTTTGGATGCGTATTGTGTACAGCAAAGTTAAATAAACAGTTGAATGCATGATTAATACATGTTTATAGTTGCCGTGCAACATACAAGCATTTGTTCATCAATATAGAATTAATATAGAAGGTCTTGCGGAATAAAACGCGTGTAGGATTGAGTGAACACATTGAATTAAACATGATATTTTGAAGTGGAAAGGCTAGTTTTCTTGTAAAATGTTCTACAATACTCTTTTATGCTCATGCATCTCATTTTTCTGGTTTTATTAAACTGTTCTTTGAGATTGTGTGTGTGTTCAGCCCGACCGACGCATGTGTGCAGAATAACGAGTGAGTCTGAGCGTGTTTGCGAGTGTGTGTTTGTGTTTACGGAGAGATGGCAGAGCCGTGTCTCCTCAGCAGATGAGATGGGAGATGACAGGCCAACACTGCTCTTTGTCAGAACATGAGAGAGAGAGAGTGTGTAAAATTTTAATCTGTAGTTATTTAGGGTATGGAGGCGTAGTGAGTTTGTCTCTGGGGTCACGGGGGCTTATGGAAGAAAGTTGTTGCAGCAAACGGCACG
>JAWRVZ010000189.1:150000-152500 GCA_037043235.1 Rhodeus uyekii | reverse complement strand
GTTTTAATTAGAATCATCTTCTTACACGAATCACCTAATAACCCCCCCCCCCCCCCACACACACACACACACACACACACAAAGAGCTTTACGCAGTATCACGTCAAATAGTTAAACGTTAATGTTGACATTTTAAACATGATACACTCTGAACAATAAAGAGTATTAAAAGAGTTTTTGGCTGCAATGCATTTTCTGTTCCTCAAAGAACCTGTCAGTGATCGTCATTAAAGAAACATTTCTGTTGTTAATGTGAAGAAACTTTAGGATTTACGAACGAGACTGAAGAGCGATGGAACTGCATCGAAGGACAAAAAGGCATTTTAAAATTATATGTTCAAATGATAAATGTTTTAAATCAGTAATACTTCACAATGCAGCGGTGAGCATAAGAGTTAACAAACAACAACATTTATGGACTGCAAAGCTTCTATGGATGCCAATATAAAGAATATTTGTTTGTAAGATTGTATGGCCAGAAGATGTGATAAATGGTTTATAGAGTGTCTGTATCTCAGAAAGACATTGGTCTAATAAACGAACCGGCTCATTTATCAGCTCTCTCCTGACTGAATGCTGACATCACCGGAGAAACACGACCTGTGGCGCGTGCGTGCGTGCGTGCGTGCGTGCGTGCGTGTGTGTGTGTGTGTGTGTGTGTGTGTGGGTCTGCTCGGTTCCTGTGGCTTTTATTCGGGAGTCGGCCTGCCATTCCAAACTCTCCTCTGGAACAACGCATTCCGTTTGAAGTGCTGATCCCTGCTTCACCTGCGAGATCAATACGCTCCCGTTCAAAGCCAGATCGGCTTCATACAGCACCAGATCTTTATTAATTTATAGAAACTTCTTGAAACTTTCTCTAAAGGGAAGCTGTAAAAAAACACAGAGAAGGAAAAGAAAACGAGAGAAGAGAGAGAAGAAAGAAGAAACCGGCGCGGAGAGGGTGATTAACTCGGAGACGCCTCTGACGGACAGCGCGCGCACACGCCGGCCTTAACGAGAACCAGACCTTACATGAAGCGCGCGTGTAAACCAGGAGCTGGATCCCAAACAGTTTGGCTCGGGATGTGGGATCAGATGATTTATCTGGGATGAAACCTTACATTTACTGAATTCTTAGGAACAATATTTGCATCCAACATTGATGCTTCCATGAGAATCTTCAACATTCCTCCAGTCTTTCCATCCCACTAAAGGTTCTTCACACTAAGAAAAGACGGTTCTGTTCACTTAAAGGTTCTTTGGGGAACCACAACGATTCTTCTATAGCATCCCTGCAAAGAAACAAACCACTTTGGCACCTTTATTTCTACTTTTGGATGCCATTAGCAAACTTAGAGGTTTTTATTTTGAACACAGACAGTGTTGTTTTGCACACGTACATGGTGTAATTTTAGGATTTACAGATTCCATTTGAATGGAAATCAGACTCCAGGTTAAAATCAAGCCTGACAAGATGATTTCACAGACATGTTTACAAGAGCATGTCTTATAATAACACACAAACCTAGTAGTATATTTCTTGCCTATATTTTACACTCCCATTCAAAGCTTTTACGTCAGTACATTGTTTGCATCATATGATAATATTTAAGTTAATATTTATGAAGATCATGTGACACTGAAGACTGGAGTAATGATGCTGAAAATTCAGCTTTAATCACAGGAATAAATGACACTTTACTATATATTCACATAGAAAACAGCTGTTTTACACTGATATAATATTACACTGTTTTACTGTATTTATCATCTAATAAATTCAGCTTTAATCACAGGAATAAATGACACTTATCATGAACTAAGAATGTTAGTTTCACCAATTTCACCATTTACTAAAACATATATTAAAAACAAATGTTGTATTTGTTAACTTAATAGTTTATGCACTCTGAATTAACATTTTTATTAACTGCCATTAACAAAGATTAGTAAATACTGTAAGAATTGTATTGCTTGTTGTTAGTTCATGTTAGTTAAAGTGTTTCCTGTTACACAGATTAAAGAAAGTAAAACAGGGAAGTTTCTTTCCAGCTTCTAATTTCTGAACCTAGTTTTAAGAGCTGTGACTTTATAGCCCGATTTGGAAGCGTTTCAAGGCCTCTGTGAATGTTTGAGTGTGTGTGAGAGAGAGAGAGAGAGAGAGAGAGAGAGAGAAAAGTGTAACTGTGAGAGAGAGAGAGAGAGAGAGAGAGAGAGAGAGAAACCCATGTGCGCGGCGCTGGAGATCTTCATTTCTTTGTTGTCAGATTTGATGATTTTAGAGAAATTACCATCCCTGCATTCAAAGGAAATCTACCTCACACTTCCATGGCCTGCGGCACGGAGGGAAATAGAAGGTTTATATTTATTTTTAATTATATCAGTTTATCAGGAGGCGTAACATCAGAGCCACATCTGATTTTATCTCTTCTCTTTCACACCTGAGGGAATATTAATACAAACAGCCATTTCAGCTCTGATCGTTGCCTCACACACTCTCACACACAGGCACTTTTAT
>JAWRVZ010000189.1:115000-137500 GCA_037043235.1 Rhodeus uyekii | reverse complement strand
TCCATGGCTCTGCAGGCCTGTGAACGCACCGCTGCTGTCAGTGGGCAGGTCTGAGTGAGCGCAGCGGGCACCGCGGGCACAGTGGGCGTGCCCGGCAGACTCCTCCCTCTCCCCACAGCAGTGTCAGGCTTCATTATGTGGTTTTATGGTGTGGTGGCAAATCCTCCCACTCGACACACACAATCGCCCACAGTCAGGGTAAGCGTGTTGTATGTGTGTGTGATGTCAGTGCCACAGGCGACGACTGCTCATGGGCCAATCTACCCAACCTGTCACTCTACATCTGTCTCCCACACACACACACACACTCACACACGCACGCACGCACAGGAATTCTGCCTGAAGCGTCTGGGTGGACACATGGAAAGGGGATTTTTGTA
Organism: Rhodeus uyekii; assembly: GCA_037043235.1. NCBI lineage: Eukaryota > Metazoa > Chordata > Actinopteri > Cypriniformes > Acheilognathidae > Rhodeus > Rhodeus uyekii. The sequence continues at coordinate 137,120 of JAWRVZ010000189.1, read as the reverse complement.
CAGCACTTAGCAGTATTAGCAGACTCAGACAGGTCGTGTGCGAATGCTTTTTTGGGGTTGCATCTGAATTGTGAGCAGTATATAGCAGTGAGCTAAACGTACACGTGTGCGTATTTCACTTACCCGCTTATTTTAATGTTTAACCTTGGCTTAAGAACTGTTTTTCTGACCTTTGACCTGCACAGCCGACTGAAAACAGTAACATTAGTTTTGCAATTACTAAGTGATATTAAATGACACTTTTGATTTAAATGCATTTGAAATTGGTTCTTAAAGCAATGGAGACCAAGTAAAATCAACAAATGAACTCTCTCCATACCTACTCATGTTTAAACACTGTTGTGATCATTATCAATGCCAAAGTGAAAGTATTACAAGTATATATTTTTTAGTATATATTTCAGAGTGTAGACATAAGACCGAATATAGTAATATGAAAAGTATATTTAAAATATTTTCAAAATACATGTTCTATTTGTTCAATAAACTAAGGATTTAATCAAATGAAAACAGAATTAATACTAACCCTAACAGAAATGAACTAATACATACAAGTAAAATTATATTTTCTTATAACAAATAAACTTTTAAAAAAAATTATTAAGTTTTAAATTATTTCTAACAATAGAGATAAACATATTAAATATATAATATTTTTTTTCTTTAAAGTGTTTTACCAACAAAACAAAAAAATTGGCCAAAAAAACTAAGAATAAAATAAAATCAAAATAAAAGGAAAAGCATTAAACATTAAAAAAGATATAGATATTTAAAAAAATAAAATAATAAATACATTCATCATTTTATTTGCATCATCTCTTAAAAAGTGTTATACTTGGAAAAGTATTCTTTATAAAAGATATTATTTGTCTGGCCAATAAACTAAGAACTCAATAAAATAAACTAAGGATTGAATTCTAATAATGCTCTGCTGAAACTGGATCTCTCATTACCAGCGGAAAAGGACACACACACACACACACACACACACACACACACACACACACACACACAGAATGCATTAATTTAAGCCAAGAGTCTACCTGAGTTTAACTACTCACACCAGTCATTCCCAAACCTGCAGCTCGACCTCGTTGCCCCAGGATATATATCCCACACACACACACACACACACACACACACACACACACACAGGAGAGCAGCTCCTCTCACACTCCCATTAATTAACCACATTAACATACGAGCACAATGACCCAGTCAAATGACCCGGGGCGAGAGCCGTTCAACTTCATTAAATGTGAAGCCGTCACCCTCCGCGGCGCTACCATCTCACTCGCGCGCCGCACACCTGCACACGTCACTCCGCTCAACGCCACACAAAACAGGCCAGCTAATTAAAAGCAGTTTAATAACGACCTGCAATAAACCAAAGACACTTGCTCACACTTTCCAAAGAGCTGACATTGGTTTATTGCTCGGTTTTAGCTGTTTTCAGTTTGACGTCTCCCTGACCTTCAGTCGCATGCCTGAAGGCGTTTCACAGCACTTTACACTGATTTCAAAACAACTACATTTCTAGTTGAACTCTGATAGTTTTGCTGAACTCAGATACGGCGCAGGTGTTTCTCACAGCGTCTGAATCTTTATTTACTCACATAACTCGAGCGTTGCATGCCGCTCAATACACTCACACACTTTCAGACCACGCGCAAGAAAACTACAGAAAATACAAACATATTTCATGCATTCTCAACATTAACAATCATTGTACTGTGATATTCTAAAAGACACATCGTCAAAAAAGGAAGAAATTAATAGGAAAACCAAAATCAGAGCCAATTTTCATCCATTTAATGAGAACACAATCTCATTCTCATTAATGTAGGGACAAAAAGATATTTGATTTAATTTGCATAAGTACAAGTGTAAATATTCATCGAATTGCCTTTAAATATGCCGGTTTTTAATGTAATTGTGTCCATACTGCATTACAAAAATGAGAACAAGAGCTTCGCATATAATTTATAAGAATTGAATTACCATGAAAATAATATCATTGTGCAAAAAAACATTTTGTTTATCAAAAATTGAACATTTTATTGTTTTCATTAGATGTTTGGGTGATTTATGATAAGAAATATGTAAGTTTGGGTCTTTAAATGTTTTTGAAAGAAATTATTCTCTTATTCTCACCATTTATTGAATCAAATATCCGTCCTGTGATTAAAGTTGTGTTTTCAGCATCATTCCTCCAGTGTTCAGCGTCACATGATCTTCACTAATCATTATCATATGATGATCAATAAACATTTATGATTATGATCAGTGTTGGAAACAGATGCTGCTTCATGTTTCTGTGGAAATGTTTCAGGATTCTTTGATGAATAGAACGATCAAAAAGTGGATTTGTTTTATCAACTTAATGGATCCTTGCTGAATAAAACGACTTCTTTCTTTTTTTATCTTACTGACCCCGAACTTTTGAATGATGTGTATATTTATATTTGACACACAATGGTTTTGTGTTGCAGTTAATTCCTTTTTCCCACAACAAATGATATATTTAAAAAATGTTTTAAAAGCACTCAGAGGTCCAGACGGATCACAGCGTCTCATCGGATGAAAGCAGCACTTGTCCTGTCGGGTTCTGCACCGGCCGCTCCTGCACTTCAGACCGCAGATCAACTCATGTCTGCAGTTGCCAAACCTCGTCAGCGTTCATTAGCGGCAGCTCGTTAGCTGATGTGTGGCGCAGGCTGGCGCTAACAGTCGCTGTCGCTCACGTCGCCTCAAATCCACGAATGACTTCCAGTGCTTTTGTCGCTGCAAATCGATGTCAGTGTGAACAACCCTCAAGCTCTTTCATGAGAAAGTAGTAGTTTAGCAAGCACACAACACAACTACTGTGACACAACAATCTCTCTACGACACACTAAACGTTACGGGAGTGAGAGTGCAGAACATTTCCATACTGCTGTTTTTCCACTGCGTCCAAAATCACATTCTTCCCTGATATATAGAGGATAAAAAACAGTATGAGACGAAAGATGTAAGAAAAATGTAGCTACTGGTGGACACTAGTCATTAGATTGCTTTCCTGTGTGTTTAACAGTAGAGAGCAGAGCTTGCAACATCAAGGTCATGGGTTCGATTCCCAGGGAAAGCAAGAACTGATTAGAATGTCAATGTGTTTCTTGAATGATGATAAAAGCAGCTGATAAATGCAGGAATGTGAATGTTCTGGATTCTGAAGTGTGCGTATAATGGACACATTACTGCCATCCTGGATGAAAAGTTTTGTAGTTTCTGTGCCCTGATGCACATGGGCTGGCAGGGCTGGCAGGGCTGGCAGAACGACGCACTGAGGGCACTGAGGGGTTCACAGCTCTGCCGCTCAGGACCGCTCGCCTGCACCTTACTAGGAGATGAGGACGGTCCTCACATCCATCCCAGAGAGAAGATCTGTCTTTGGGTGGCATGGTGTGAGCAGCGGGCAGTCTGCGGCGGGCTTACAGCCTCTGAAACATCTGGATCAGCATTGACTGTGTCGCCAAAGAGGCCTGGAGGCGAAAGTGAGACGTCCTGAAGAAGGTGCTCCTCTTTCTCTCCCCATGGATGACGCTCCTCTCTCAGGCTTGCTCTGTGTCGAGGATCACCCATAATCATGCTCTTTAGCCCCTCCAGGAGGCACAGTTCATGGAAAGGTCGGGAATGAAAGGTTGGGCACGGCGTAGAGGTTGTGCTCGTGAGGGAAGGAGACGTTTCAGGGGAACGTCCCTCTTCTCCAGCCTCGATCCTCAGAGCCGGACAGCATCAGCACCGGTGTCTCTGCTGAGGGAGAGAGAAGGCCCGTCTCCAACCAATAAAATGTGAGCGCAATAATTCTGAGTAAATGTTTTTGCATCATTTGCAGAAGAGTGTTTTGCAGCAGTATTTGACAGTTTAATTGATGTTTAATTTAAAGACAGTTTGTGCTGTTTAATTAAGAAGAAAGCAGTTTTATGGTGTGTATTCCCTCTGCTGTGCGGAAAGCATGACTTCAGATCTGAGTTACGTACTGAATTATAATGTGTGTGTGCCGTCACTCCCCTAGTGCAGCGAACATCAGATCCAGTGATCAGTGTGTGTGTGTGTGTTCATGAGAGCAGATGCATGTGTGTCTGCAGGTGTTAGTGGTCAGTGCGGCGGCGGCACTCGGGTTACTGAACGTTAACCGTACGATTAACAGCGCGGTCATGACACTCTCGCACACACACACACACACACACACACACACACACACACACACTGTGTTGGAGTGGTCTGCTGCGGTCACTGCTCATTTCCTGCCCCCCAGCTCTGTTCCCAGGGTTCCTTGGGGCGACCTGTCTGGCCAATTACCTGCTGAGCTGTAATGAGCTGCCAAGAGCCAAACACACACACACACACACACACACTTCTACTGTATCCACATGAATTATATTCTCAATCCTCACATAAATGCAAACACTAATTCGGTCTCACTCACACACTGCGGTTCAGGGCAAGAAACAGAACGACTCTTATTCTCCAGCGGTCAGTTTAATGAAGGCGAGGTGAATTAATGCAGAAAGCTGAGCGGCGCAGACGGATGTACTGAATGTATGGAGCGGAGGAGAAGTGTGAGGAACGACAGAGAGACGGGAAGAGCTGAGAGGGAGACTGGCAGAGAGCGGGCGTGAAAAACTCTCCGAGACCCCCAAACCTCACACACACACACACACACAAACGCGCACACACGCGCACACACACACACACACAAACGCGCACACACACAAACGCGCACACACACACACACACACGCACGCACACACACGCACACGCACACGCGCACACACACACACACACACACACACACAAACGCGCACACACACAAACGCGCACACACACACACGCACACGCGCACACACACACACACACACGCGCACACACACACACTTTTTGTATAAACTTTGTTTATATTGTTTTTCCTGTAAAGCTGCTTTGAAACAATCTACATTGTAAAAAGCGCTATATAAATAAAGGTGACTTGACTTGTCACACACCTCACACACACACACACGCGCGCACGCACACACTCACCTCACACACACACAGGTATCTAATCCTGAGAATGTCATGAAACCAATAGCTAAAATTTCAGCATTTCAAGTAAGAAATTACGTTTTTTGTAAATAAAACTTGTTAATAAAACAGCTTGTTTTAGGAGACAATATTTTTGCAATTATATGTTTGCAAATTTTTCACAATTATATATATAAATTATTTATTTATTTATTTTTATTCAATTTTCCAGTAAAATAAATGTTTTGCATTTTTATTTATTTTTATTATTTTGTAATTCCCATTATTCTCATGATGATTGTCATTATATTCTAATTATTTTCTGTTATTTATTTTACCGTATTACAGTCCAAAACAGTGTAGCAATGATTTTCAAATATATATATTGTATATCATTCTACTTGTTTTTTTGTTTTTTTTTTGCATTATGGAAAATGTTTAGTTCTCATGAAAGTATTGACCTGGATTGTACTTAAAGTAAGCAAATTATTCATAATTTCTTTGTATTTATTATACTTTGTATAATTGCTTTGGGGGGGTGAAGCATGAGTTTGATCATTTTCCCAGACCTTTTTCTGCACATGTTCAGAACGATTCAGAACTACTGACACAAATATTGTCTTCTATGTGAAGTGTCACTCAAATGCTCATCGTGACACTAAAAACACTGAACTCGTGCAAAGCATGATGGGAGCGCTCTGACAGACAGCAGGCCATTTAGCATCCAGCTCATCCAGACAACCCCCCCCCCCCCTCCCCTCGACAGTGCCTGGGGGGGTTTCCACGGTGACGGGCCATGTCAGCGTCAGGTGCTCACATCTGCCAGTCTGCGCTACGGCCCTGCCACCTGATTGGCCGATGCACGCTGCTATGGAGACTCAGGCGGAAGGAAGCATGGGAAGGGGGGGCGAGTCTTTCCTGGATGTCCCTGCTCTCCCGGGAATCCTGATGCAGATGTTTATAAAAACCTGAAAACTGGTGAAGTTTGAAAAATGCAGGCCAGAGACTGAGATCAGCTTGTGCGGTGTGTGTTTACGTCTGAGAGCATCAGCGTCTGATCAGCGTCTGTAATGCTTCCCTCCGCGAGAGACTCCAGCGTAAACGAGCGCTTTAATCCGTCCGTTTGGTGGTTACGGTGTGTCACTTGTAACCAGTGTTGGGGAAAGTTACTTTGAAATCTAATGCATTACAATATTGCGTTACTTTTTAAAGAAAAGTAATGTGCTGCGTTTCATTGCCGTTACTTTTTCTCTTATCTGGGCTGGACTTGGGTTTGTTTATGTTTTGCAGCAAATGTAAAGCACTTTAACACTAAAATGGAAATAATAAGGCAGAAGGAAATGCGTGTAACAGTCGAGCTCAAACAAACCTTTCAGCCGCGGCCGTTCTGGATCACAGGAGAGAAACATTTAAGGCAAGGCAAATTTATTTGTATAGCACATTTCATACACAATGGTAATTCAAAGTGCTTTACATAAAGAAGAATGATAAAAATAAAACATTAAAAATGATTAAAAGAATAAAAAGATAATACGTATAAAATAAAATGCAAACAGTTGGGACATAGCACAGTGCTCAATCTGCAAATGCATAGGTAAAAAGATGTGTTTTGAGTCTTGATTTGAATGTGGCTACTGTTGGAGCACACCTGATCTCTTCTGGAAGCTGGTTCCAGCTGCGGCTGGCGTAACAGCTAAAAGCAGACTCTCCTTGCTTTGAGTGAACCCTGGGTATTACTAAGTGACTTGATCCTGATGATCTTAGTGATCTGTTAGGTTTATATTCTATGAGCATATCTGCAATGTATTGAGGTCCTAGGCCATTGAGTGATTTATAAACAAGTAACAGTACTTTAAAATCAATTCTAAATGTAACTGGAAGCCAGTGCAAGGACCTAAGGACTGGTGTGATGTGTTCATATTTTCTGGTTCTGCTCAGAATCCTGGCAGCAGCGTTCTGTACGAGCTGCAGCTGTCTTATGGTCTTTTTGGGAAGGCCAGTGAGGAGCCCATTACAATAATCCACCCTGCTGGTGATGAAAGCATGAACAAGTTTCTCTAAGTCTTGATTGGAGACAAAGCATCTAATTCTTGCAATATTTTTGAGATGATAATATGCTGATTTAGTTATTGTTTTTACATGGCTACTGAAACTCAGGTCTGACTCCAAAATCACACCAAGATTCCTGACCTGATTTTTAGTTGTTTGACCCCTAGAGTGAAGGTATGCGTTCACTTTGAGAACTTCATCTTTGTTTCCAAATGCAATGACTTCAGTTTTGTCTTTGTTTAACTGAAGGAAGTTTAGGCACATCCAGTTTTTAATTTCATCAATGCATTGACACAGGGAGTCAATGGGGCTGTAATCATTAGGTGATAACGCGAGGTAAATCTGGGTGTCATCTGCATAGCTGTGATATGCAATTTGGTTCTTTCTCATTATTTGGCTCAGTGGCAGCATATATAAGTTGAACAGGAGGGGTGCAAGTATTGAACCTTGAGGGACTCCGCATGTCATGGATGTCCACTCAGACTTATGGTCACTGATACTCACATAATAACCTCTCCCTTCTAAGTATGACCTGAACCATTTAAGAACCATCTCAGAAAGCCCAACCCAGTTTTCCAGCCTGTCAAGGAGAATGTTGTGATCTATGGTGTCAAACGCAGCACTGAGGTCGAGTAAAACCAGCACTGGTAATTTACCTGAATCTGTGTTAAGACGAATATCATTTATTATCTTTATGAGTGCTGTCTCTGTGCTGTGATGTGGTCGGAAACCAGACTGAAAGTTGTCAAAGTATCCATTCAAGCTTAAGAACTTGTTCAGCTGATTGAAAACAACTTTTTCAATGATTTTGCCAATGAAAGGTAGATTTGAGATTGGTCTGTAATTGCTCAATATGATGTTGTCCAGATTGCTCTTTTTCAGAAGGGGCTTAACAACTGCAGTTTTTAGGGAATTTGGAAAAGTCCCAGAAAGAAGTGAGGCATTTACCACTTCTAGGAGATCTGCTTCTAAACAGTTAAACACGCTTTTGAAAAAACACTCACTTCACCAATAAACACTATTTCTGCTTATGGCTGAACTGAATCACTGAAGGTCAATAAAGAGAGATTAAATGCATACACATAGATCAACATATTTAATTTTGGAGGTTTGTGCAATAATCTGATTTTGCATTTCATTGATTTTGAGGAATACGGAATCCGTTTTTTGTGAATCTCTTCCTGCCGATATTGAGAATCAAGCTTTGAGCTGCCAGTCTCTCTGACCCGCTGACCTTTACACACACACGTCACACAGCTCTTACCAGCCGTCACACACGTCAACTTTATCGTTTCAGACATCTTTAGTTATTTTTACAGTATCAAATACAATTGCAAGCGAGATAAACCAGCTAACGTCACAATAGCGCTAATACTCACAGATATTGCTCTGGATTTCCAGCAGGAACAGGCGTGTGTTTGTTAAAATCACTTTACCAGACCGGACCAGAAAGCAGAAGGGAAAGTGTGATTTTGAGGACAGAAAAAACTTGTCACGGTTCTGTCTCTGTTTCCAGTGTAATTAGTGTTCTAGTGGACAGAACCGTGGCACTGCTCTCTCTCCCATGTGTTTGTCTCGTTAGTGTCTGCCCCGCCTCCTTGTTTCCCTTAATCATTCCCAGCTGTGTCTCATCACTACCTTCCCTCATGTGCCCTATTTAATCCCAGTGTGTTTGCTGTCCTGTGTCGTGTCGTTGTCATTTGATGTCTGAGCCTGTGTACTGTTTCCCTGTTCCTGATTCTCCCCGTTCCATCCGGTTTGTTTGTTTATATGCTCTGTTCCATAGTTTGTTATGTTTTCCCCCTCGTGGGTTCTTTTCTTTTGTGAGTTTTGATTTATGTTTGTTATAAATAAATCCTTTCCCTGCATCCCTGAGTCCTCCCTTAAATATTCCGTGACAAAACTAATGAATTAAAAGTTAAACTTCAAATTAAAAGTTTTTAAAATAAGCTTTTTTTTTGGTTTAATTAAAGAAAGAAAAAAGAAGAAACCTTTTAGAAATAGTACAATTACTTTAAATTCAAGACTGTGTCAAATTAAAGGAAACATATAATACGATTGACTTTGAAATCATGATTTTACGATTTTTTATATTTTAAAAATATTTTTTAAAGAATAGCGAAAGAAAATGTACTTAATATAGAAAACTGCTTTAAATTTCAGCTTTCCACACAGATAATCACAGTGTTTATAAATGCTGATTGCATGGATCACCAGCAGTGAAAATCATGCGAACCTGAAAATAACCTCCGTTTATCATGAAGGCTTGAGAAGAATCTGTTGAAACGGCATTACTGAGTTTCCAGCCGATGTCCAATCCAGGGAAAATTGACCTAAGGACGCTAGAGGGGTCAATTTGTGTCTAAGGGAGTGTGTGTGTGTGTGGCGGGCTGGTTAACCCTTAAGTGTTTTGCCCTGAGGACGTCATTAAATGTTCAGCAGCACACCTGGGAGGAGCTGCAGCGAATATGAGCCGAGACTCTAAACGCCTCACACACACACACACACACTTATACAGAAAACTCCAGTCAGGAAGGAGGGTCATATCCATAATTGATGGTTGCTTTTTATTTGAGGTACCGTGGGACACGGGACGGCAGCCTAATTTGATGAGAAATCGTTTTTTAAGGTTGTTACTTTGCTTTGACACGTCTGCCTCGCTCTCAACTCAAACAGCACTCGCTCTGATGGAGGAATTAAAGATACATGTGAGAATAAATCTTACATGCAGGAGAGAACAGTGCAGGATCGCACAGGAAGGTGTGTGTGGCCGCGATTCGCTGGATGAGACCAAAAACAGGCAAACAATTACCTAAAAACTCAAAGCAAAAGAAAAAACGGATCAGGATATTAAATTCAAACCAGCTATTTATTATTCATATTATTATTTGTGGTTGTGTTAATTAAAGTTAAAGAAAGGATGAATTATGCGTGTGTGCTCATTATGATAATGTCGAGGGAGGACGCAGACCTTGACTCCACTTCTGCAGCGTCTGAATGTCTGATATCTCGCGCTGTATCTACTGCATGAAAATGCATGCTGGCGTTACGCTTTAGTTCTGCTCGGCCCGACGAAACGGAGCCTGTTCTGAGAGGTTTACGTCCCGTAAAGGGTTCAGTGATGCTTTACTCTCCCTCATGTCCTCCCAAACCGCATGGCTTTCTTTCATCTGAGGAACATAAAAGAACACGTTTGGAAGAATGTCCATTCAATCTTTGTCCATCCAATAGAAATCGAAGGGTTCATTAAATTGAAGACAGTCGTTATGTGGGTTTAGAACACATGAAAGGAAACGAGGATGAGATTTACTAACGGCTTGTTGCACGTGGAAAGAAATAGACTAAAGACACGCAGAGGAAAACGAGTGCTGAAAGGCCATGGATTACACATTATACATGTGGTTTCCCTGTTAGACGCTGAACGTGTGCTCTTACGCATGTTCAGAAAGAGTCTCTGGATCGAAACACAGCTGAAGAAGAAGCACAAACAAGAGATAGAAGATTGCTTATGCAAATGCACGATAGCGTCTCTCAGTGTCTCTCAGCGTCTCTCAGCGTCTCTCAGTGTCTCTCAGCGTCTCTCAGTGTCTCTCAGCGTCTCTCAGTGTCTCTCAGCGTCTCTCAGTGTCTCTCAGCGTCTCTCAGTCTCTCGGTGTCTCTCAGTCTCTCAGCGTCTCTCAGTGTCTCTCAGTCTCTCAGCGTCTCTCAGTGTCTCTCAGCGTCTCTCAGTCTCTCGGTGTCTCTCGGTGTCTCTCAGTGTCTCTCAGTGTCTCTCAGCGTCTCTCAGCGTCTCTCAGTGTCTCTCAGTCTCTCAGCGTCTCTCAGTGTCTCTCAGTCTCTCAGTGTCTCTCAGTGTCTCTCAGCGTCTCTCAGCGTCTCTCAGTGTCTCTCAGTGTCTCTCAGTGTCTCTCAGTGTCTCTCAGCGTCTCTCAGCGTCTCTCAGTGTCTCTCAGCGTCTCTCAGCGTCTCTCAGTCTCTCAGTGTCTCTCAGTCTCTCAGCGTCTCTCAGTGTCTCTCAGTGTCTCTCAGCGTCTCTCAGTGTCTCTCAGTGTCTCTCAGTCTCTCAGCGTCTCTCAGTGTCTCTCAGTCTCTCAGTGTCTCTCAGTGTCTCTCAGTCTCTCAGCGTCTCTCAGTGTCTCTCAGCGTCTCTCAGCGTCTCTCAGTGTCTCTCAGCGTCTCTCAGTGTCTCTCAGTCTCTCGGTGTCTCTCAGTCTCTCAGCGTCTCTCAGTGTCTCTCAGTCTCTCAGTCTCTCAGCGTCTCTCAGCGTCTCTCAGCGTCTCTCAGTCTCTCAGTGTCTCTCAGCGTCTCTCGGTGTCTCTCAGTCTCTCGGTGTCTCTCAGTGTCTCTCAGTGTCTCAGCGTCTCTCAGTGTCTCTCAGTGTCTCTCAGCGTCTCTCAGTGTCTCTCAGTGTCTCTCAGTCTCTCAGCGTCTCTCAGTGTCTCTCAGTCTCTCAGTGTCTCTCAGTGTCTCTCAGTCTCTCAGCGTCTCTCAGTGTCTCTCAGTGTCTCTCAGTGTCTCTCAGCGTCTCTCAGCGTCTCTCAGTCTCTCAGTGTCTCTCAGCGTCTCTCAGTCTCTCGGTGTCTCTCGGTGTCTCTCAGTGTCTCTCAGTGTCTCAGCGTCTCTCAGTGTCTCTCAGTGTCTCTCAGCGTCTCTCAGTGTCTCTCAGTGTCTCTCAGTCTCTCAGCGTCTCTCAGTGTCTCTCAGTCTCTCAGTGTCTCTCAGTGTCTCTCAGTCTCTCAGCGTCTCTCAGTGTCTCTCAGTGTCTCTCAGCGTCTCTCAGCGTCTCTCAGTGTCTCTCAGCGTCTCTCAGTGTCTCTCAGTCTCTCAGCGTCTCTCAGTCTCTCAGTGTCTCTCAGTCTCTCAGCGTCTCTCAGCGTCTCTCAGTGTCTCTCAGTGTCTCTCAGCGTCTCTCAGCGTCTCTCAGTCTCTCAGCGTCTCTCAGTGTCTCTCAGTGTCTCTTGGTGTCTCTCAGCGTCTCTCAGTGTCTCTCAGTCTCTCAGCGTCTCTCAGTCTCTCAGTGTCTCTCAGTCTCTCGGTGTCTCTCAGTCTCTCAGCGTCTCTCAGTGTCTCTCAGCGTCTCTCAGTCTCTCAGTGTCTCTCAGTCTCTCGGTGTCTCTCGGTGTCTCTCAGTGTCTCTCAGTGTCTCAGCGTCTCTCAGTGTCTCTCAGTCTCTCAGCGTCTCTCAGTGTCTCTCAGTGTCTCTCAGCGTCTCTCAGTGTCTCTCAGTCTCTCTCAGTCTCTCAGCGTCTCTCAGTGTCTCTCAGTGTCTCTCAGCGTCTCTCAGCGTCTCTCAGTGTCTCTCAGTCTCTCAGCGTCTCTCAGTGTCTCTCAGTCTCTCAGCGTCTCTCAGCGTCTCTCAGTGTCTCTCAGCGTCTCTCAGCGTCTCTCAGCGTCTCTCAGTGTCTCTCAGTCTCTCAGCGTCTCTCAGTGTCTCTCAGTGTCTCTCAGCGTCTCTCAGCGTCTCTCAGCGTCTCTCAGCGTCTCTCAGCGTCTCTCAGTCTCTCAGTGTCTCTCAGTGTCTCTCAGTCTCTCAGCGTCTCTCAGTGTCTCTCAGCGTCTCTCAGCGTCTCTCAGCGTCTCTCAGTGTCTCTCAGCGTCTCTCAGCGTCTCTCAGCGTCTCTCAGTCTCTCAGTGTCTCTCAGCGTCTCTCAGCGTCTCTCAGCGTCTCTCAGTGTCTCTCAGCGTCTCTCAGCGTCTCTCAGTGTCTCTCAGTCTCTCTCAGCGTCTCTCAGTCTCTCAGTGTCTCTCAGTGTCTCTCAGCATCTCTCAGCGTCTCTCAGTGTCTCTCAGCGTCTCTCAGTGTCTCTCAGTGTCTCTCAGTCTCTCAGCGTCTCTCAGTGTCTCTCAGTGTCTCTCAGCGTCTCTCAGTGTCTCTCAGTCTCTCAGCGTCTCTCAGTGTCTCTCAGTGTCTCTCAGTGTCTCTCAGTGTCTCTCAGTCTCTCAGTGTCTCTCAGCGTCTCTCAGTCTCTCAGCGTCTCTCAGTGTCTCTCAGCGTCTCTCAGTGTCTCTCAGTCTCTCAGCGTCTCTCAGTGTCTCTCAGTGTCTCTCAGCGTCTCTCAGTGTCTCTCAGTCTCTCAGTGTCTCTCAGCGTCTCTCAGTCTCTCAGCGTCTCTCAGTGTCTCTCAGTCTCTCAGTGTCTCTCAGTCTCTCTCAGCGTCTCTCAGTCTCTCAGTGTCTCTCAGCGTCTCTCAGTGTCTCTCAGTGTCTCTCAGTGTCTCTCAGCGTCTCTCAGTGTCTCTCGGTGTCTCTCAGTCTCTCTCGGTGTCTCTCGGTGTCTCTCAGTGTCTCTCAGTCTCTTAGCGTCTCTCAGTGTCTCTCAGCGTCTCTCAGTGTCTCTCAGCATCTCTCAGCATCTCTCAGCGTCTCTCAGCGTCTCTCAGTGTCTCTCAGTGTCTCTCAGCATCTCTCAGCGTCTCTCAGTGTCTCTCAGCGTCTCTCAGTGTCTCTCAGCATCTCTCAGCGTCTCTCAGTCTCTCAGCGTCTTTCAGTGTCTCTCAGTGTCTCTCAGCATCTCTCAGTGTCTCTCAGCGTCTCTCAGCATCTCTCAGTGTCTCTCAGCATCTCTGTGTCTCTCAGCATCTCTCAGCATCTCTCAGTGTCTCTCAGTCTCTCAGCGTCTCTCAGCATCTCTCAGTGTCTCTCAGTGTCTCTCAGCGTCTCTCAGTGTCTCTCAGCGTCTCTCAGCGTCTCTCAGCGTCTCTCAGTGTCTCTCAGCGTCTCTCAGTGTCTCTCAGCATCTCTCAGTGTCTCTCAGTGTCTCTCAGCATCTCTCAGCATCTCTCAGCGTCTCTCAGCATCTCTCAGCGTCTCTCGGTGTCTCTCGGTGTCTCTCAGTGTCTCTCAGTGTCTCAGCGTCTCTCAGTGTCTCTCAGCGTCTCTCAGCGTCTCTCAGTGTCTCTCAGCGTCTCTCAGTGTCTCTCAGCGTCTCTCAGTGTCTCTCAGCATCTCTCAGTGTCTCTCAGTGTCTCTCAGCATCTCTCAGCATCTCTCAGTGTCTCTCAGCGTCTCTAAGTGTCTCTAAGTGTCTCAGTCTCTCTCATCGTCTCAGCGTCTCTCATGCCTGTCTGAGGTCAGGATCTGCTCACCTCACAGGTTTACCAGCTCAACCACAGCAGAAACCAGAGCCTGAGCAGAAACGAGCGTCTATGAGCCGCATAAACCACATCAACTTACAAATTTCATAGGGTGAATTTCATCAGATCTCTGTAACGTCCCAGTTGTTTCTCTTTCACAGCAATAGAGAAGCACTGGAGAGCAGAGCTGGTTTTATTAACGAAAACGTAACATTGAACTGAACTGAAATTAAGTTTAAATAAAATATAAATAAGAAAAATATAAATTGTTTATACGTTTTTTATATGTTCAATTGTTTATATGTTATATGAACTGAAGTTCTAAAAATAAGTTAAAGCTAAAATAAACTATAAAATAAACACAATTACTAAAGATTAAATATTTATATTTATATATATAAAAACTGAAAATATAAAAACGAAAGCTAATTCAAAACTCACACATTTCAAGGTCATGGGTTCGATTCCCAGGAAAGCAAGAACTGATTAGAAAGTCAATGTGTTTCTTGAATGCGATGATAAAAGCATGAATGTGAGTGTGTTAAAATTGATCAAGATACTAATTGCTTTATCTCGAAAAATTATTTAAGCTTTTTATAGCTCTGTACGTCAACAGTTGATTTATTTGTGTCTATTTTTACTCTCTACAATCATTTCCAGAGAGCCGTCTTCAGCAATGATGATATTTAAATAAAACAGATGAGAATCTCATCGAACGCGACTGTGTTCTTGTGCAGAAACAGGATGTGGTTTAGTCTCAACATTCAGCGTGAAACCGTGTGCATTTGTGCGTCTGCACGTCAGCTTCACATGTATTTCACGCAGAGCAACGTGACGTATTTCCCGGGAATATAACCCATAATGTAGCTTGCTGTTTTCACAGAAGAATACATTAACGGTGGAGGAAAAGCTGAACTATCAATCTTTAAATGAGTTTGATTTCCTGGGAATTGCGCTTCTGTTTGAGCTCCAGGAACGCTTTGCCAACGCCTGTGTTTAAAAAACCATTGTTCACCCAAAATGATTTTTTTCCTCTGCTGAAGAGATGTTGGATGCTCTTGTCCATCAGCTCCGTCTGATTACCAGGTTCTCCAGAACATCTTCTTTGTGTTCAGCAGAGGAAAGAGACTCACGCAGGTTTGGAGCAGCTCGAGGATCACAGACCTACACTTTTTGGTTCTTTACATCATTTTACACATCTGCATGCTGGAAACTCTGCGTGTTGCTCTATAAATACACACTTCACAAGTTCTCACAGCTGTAAGTCACACAAACGCACGTAATCATGAACTGTACGTACGGCCTTCTGAAAGATGGAGGTGTTTATGGCTTGTGAAGGCGTCTGAAGCCTGTGCTGAGAGTGTAATGATGTTTACCACGGCTGTATTAAAGCTGCATGCTCTCACCTGTGCTGGCAGAGGCCGGTCCCTCTTCCCTTAGGCAGGTTATGGTTCTCGCTCTCAGAATGGCCCCAGGCCTCGGTTCTAACACACATCTCCTCTCCCTCACTTCAGCTCTCCCTCTTCTGCTGTCTGCCGCTCTTCATCTCCCTCTTTCTTTTGTTGTTTTCTTTATAACCAATTAGACTTCCTCTCAAGCTATTAGCACTTGTTGTGTCGGCCCTTGACCACGGCGGTCCCTCGGGTTCGATTCCCGCAGGCTGACGGGCGGCACGAGTGTGTAAAGACTGATCGCTACTAACATTTTACATTCTGCATTGACAGATTTCCCATCAGAACCGGAAGTTGCAATGGATCGTATCAAAGGCTTATTTTAAGACTTTAGTTCACATCAAAAACATTTCCCTCGATTAGACTTGCTTTTGCTAAAGAAACAATCTCAATTTAGACAGCAAACTAATTAAATTAAAGTTACCGCATGGATAAAAACTTAAATTATGCACAAAACTATTCCATATTATGCATGTTTGGAGCATTTGCTAATCTGCTATACGTTACTAAAATGTTCCTGTTTGATTGATTCCAATGTTTTTATCATCGCATTCAAGAAACACATTGACATTCTAATCAGTTCTTGCTTTCCCTGGGAATCAAACCCATGACCTTGATGTTGCAAGCACTGCTCTCCACTGGTTGAGCTTAAAACAGAATGGAACGACGTGCTCTTTCACAGATGTGCATGCGTGTATATGAAGTACATAAGTGTAGGAAAATAAGAGACATATAGTTTTAAAAATCAATCCTCGTTCCACATTTTCCCAGTTTATCAAATGCAAATTGCAGTTGAGCGTTTTTGACTCTCAGAATCCAATAGCTTTGATCACATATATGAGTCGTCTGCACTGCAACATAAAACTAATCTGCGGTTTATTTGATTTCAATTTAACCTCTTAAAGGGACAGTTCATCATTTATTGGTACATTTCATATCGTTTCAAATCTGTATGACTTTCTTTCTCCAGTGGAGTTTAGAAAAATGTTTTCAAAATATGTCTTTATGCATTCAGTTCTAACAATCAGTTCTTGCTTTCCCTGGGAACTGAACCCATGACCTTGATGTTGCAAGCGCCGCTCTCTACTGATTGAGCGACTGGAAAACTATAGGAAATAACTATGTTTTAGCCATTTGCACATCAGTTACAATCAGCTGTGAAACTAAAAAAAGAGTGAAAAACGTAAAATCAATAAACCACAACTGATACAAGTAACTACAACTGAAATAAATCAATTAAAAATGTATAAATTCCCCATACATCATTCTTTATTTGAATATGTTGACTGTTTTTTAGTTTAACTTGATGTACTAAAATAACTATATAAAACAAAATGACTAAAACTGAAAATATATTTGAAAAAATCAAAATATTAATAAAAAAGACCGTAAATAAAACGAAAACTTAAACAATAATAAAAAAAAACATTAAACATCACGTTAAGTGTTCATTTTTTAAATAATGTAATAATTATTGGCTTTCCTTATGCATGTGTGTGTGTGAAAACACTGATATGTTGTGACGGTAGCCGCTGCGCGTTGTTGCCGTCAGTGACACTGTGATACGTGTTGTGTTGCGATTATTCACGGCTTTAAGGCACGAGGCCTGACGGGTCACGATCCCGACCATCCCGACATCCCCGACTGAGAAACACACTCACTTCAGACGCTAGTCTTGCACTGCTGTGTGATGCTAAAGGGCTAATCCACATATTAAAGCTAATTTATGGAGATCCGGTAAGCACTGCCTTTAAACATGCAGTCAAATTAATATTCAAATGTAATTCCTCACCTAAAGAAATGAAACATGCTAATGGCATACTAATTCCTGCGCAGCTGCTGGAGCTCAGAGGCTGATCTCTGATTTCTCAAGGCCGAGTGTTTAACTCCGCAGACACAGAGTAAAGACGGAGTTTTTCCTCCTGCAAATGAATTAGTAAACAGTGAGTGCGTGTTTGCAGAAGCATCGCTGGGTGTGTGTGTGCGTCCGCTGCTGGATGTGTGCGAGTCGGGCGGTTTGTTCATTACTACTCAATCCTCTCAGGCCAGAAAGGGTCACGTTTTAACTTCAACCTCGTCTCACGCAGGGAAACGATTTTTTATGCAAAGTTGATTTAATTACGACTTATAGATGTGGAGGGAAAAAGCAAAAGGCGCTGAATGCTTGGGATTGCGCGTTAGCCGTCACCACCTGTGGCTGTTTCAGTAATGGCTTTTCATAGGCTTAAAACAAACGAAAATATGAAAATATAGACATTGGTTTGTCATTGAGTTGCTCCTCCAGGGGTGCCAGCGCTATTTGCATATTCATGTTTTTGACCGGATGCATGAATAATTTCCCTCTCTCTCTCCAAAGGTTAGATCTCATTCATTAAAGTCCAGCAATTAACGAGAATCCTCTGTATTATTAATGGTGGTGTGTGACGCGGCTGTAATGCACGACTGACCTGAACTCGTCTTTCAGGTTAGCAGCGGTTGGCGCTGAAAGCCAGTTCACCTTGGGCAATGACAATCTCCAGCTTAACCTCTCAAAGAGCCGCCACAGGGCAGTTCCTCCGGCCCAGCAAACATCCTCCACACCTTCCGCAGGGAATTGACTCGACACAAATGATTCGGACCACAGAACGAGCGCTGGAGATCTGGAGGAGCAGCCGCTCAAACCAGCCGCTTATGTGCAGCTGAGACGGATGGAGGGATGAAGAGGACGAGTCCGGAGACGGATGGAGGGATGAAGAGGACGAGTCCGGAGACGGATGGAGGGGTGAAGAGGACGAGTCCGGAGACGGATGGAGGGATGAAGAGGACGAGTCCGGAGACGGATGGAGGGGTGAAGAGGACGAGTCCGGAGACGGATGGAGGGGTGAAGAGGACGAGTCCGGAGACGGATGGAGGGGTGAAGAGGACGAGTCCGGAGACGGATGGAGGGATGAAGAGGACGAGTCTGGAGAAGGAAGCCCAACACACTTCACGCTTCTGTAAACCAGGAAAAGGTTCGCGGCTCCTGAACGCAGCTCCAAGGTTCAAAGATGGCTTGCAACGACAGAAAGCCTGCGATAATTCGGTTTCCAATACAGATTTACTCAAACTTTTGCGATATTTCCTAAATATCAATAAAAACCTATTTATTGTTTCCATTAATTAAATCCATCCATCCATCTGTAGTGTGTGTCATAATCAAGCGTTGAGGTGTTTGTCTTCATCAGTCCGCGCAGAGGAGAGGATCAGGGCACCAAGCCTCATCTCTTGACCTTTGCCCGCTAAATATAAATATATAAATAATAGTGTCTCAGCCGAAACCAAAGACCAACCGTTCCTCCCGAAACTGCAGTGACCAGCTGTTGTGCTCATGGTGTCTTCCCTGTGGCACACCGGCATCTGAAGCAGGGCTGCAGGGTGGCACACTGGCATCAGGGCTGGAGCTACAGTTCCACCATAAGGCCGCTGAATGAATGTGAATCTGAGGCCAGCGGAAAGTAATGAAAGAAGGAAGTCACCCGCTACACACACACCCGCTACACACACCCGCTACACACACACCCGCTACACACACCCGCTACACACACCCGCTACACACACCCGCTACACACACACCCGCTACACACACACCCGCTACACACACCCGCTACACACACCCGCTACACACACACCCGCTACACACACCCGCTACACACACCCGCTACACACACACCCGCTACACACACACCCGCTACACACACCCGCTACACACACCCGCTACACACACCCGCTACACACACACCCGCTACACACACACCCGCTACACACACACCCGCTACACACACCCGCTACACACACCCGCTACACACACCCGCTACACACACCCGCTACACACACACCCGCTACACACACCCGCTACACACACCCGCTACACACACACCCGCTACACACACCCGCTACACACACACCCGCTACACACACCCGCTACACACACCCGCTACACACACACCCGCTACACACACACCCGCTACACACACCCGCTACACACACACCCGCTACACACACCCGCCACACACACCCGCCACACACACCCGCCACACACACCCGCCACACACACACGCCACACACACACCCGCTACACACACACCCGCTACACACACACCCGCTACACACACACCCGCTACACACACACCCGCTACACACACACCCGCTACACACACACCCGCTACACACACACCCGCTACACACACCCGCTACACACACCCGCTACACACACACCCGCTACACACACACCCGCTACACACACACCCGCTACACACACACCCGCTACACACACCCGCTACACACACACGCTACACACACACGCTACACACACCCGCTACACACACACCCGCTACACACACACCCGCTACACACACACCCGCTACACACACCCGCTACACACACCCGCTACACACACCCGCTACACACACACCCGCTACACACACACCCGCTACACACACACCCGCTACACACACCCGCTACACACACACCCGCTACACACACACCCGCTACACACACACCCGCTACACACACCCGCTACACACACACCCGCTACACACACCCGCTACACACACCCGCTACACACACACCCGCTACACACACACCCGCTACACACACACCCGCTACACACACACCCGCTACACACACACCCGCTACACACACACCCGCTACACACACCCGCTACACACACACCCGCTACACACACACCCGCTACACACACACCCGCTACACACACCCGCTACACACACCCGCTACACACACACCCGCTACACACACACCCGCTACACACACACCCGCTACACACACCCGCTACACACACCCGCTACACACACCCGCTACACACACACCCGCTACACACACACCCGCTACACACACACCCGCTACACACACCCGCTACACACACCCGCTACACACACACCCGCTACACACACACCCGCTACACACACACCCGCTACACACACACGCTACACACACCCGCTACACACACCCGCTACACACACACCCGCTACACACACACCCGCTACACACACACCCGCGCTACACACACACCCGCTACACACACACCCGCTACACACACACCCGCTACACACACACCCGCTACACACACACCCGCTACACACACCCGCTACACACACCCGCTACACACACACCCGCTACACACACACCCGCTACACACACCCGCTACACACACACCCGCTACACACACACCCGCTACACACACACCCGCTACACACACACCCGCTACACACACACCCGCTACACACACACCCGCTACACACACCCGCTACACACACACCCGCTACACACACACCCGCTACACACACACCCGCTACACACACCCGCTACACACACACGCTACACACACACCCGCTACACACACCCGCTACACACACCCGCTACACACACACGCTACACACACACCCGCTACACACACCCGCTACACACACCCGCTACACACACACCCGCTACACACACACCCGCTACACACACCCGCTACACACACCCGCTACACACACACGCTACACACACACCCGCTACACACACCCGCTACACACACACCCGCTACACACACACCCGCTACACACACACCCGCTACACACACACCCGCTACACACACACCCGCTACACACACACCCGCTACACACACACCCGCTACACACACCCGCTACACACACCCGCTACACACACACCCGCTACACACACACCCGCTACACACACCCGCTACACACACACCCGCTACACACACCCGCTACACACACACCCGCTACACACACACCCGCTACACACACACCCGCTACACACACCCGCTACACACACACCCGCTACACACACACCCGCTACACACACACCCGCTACACACACACCCGCTACACACACACGCTACACACACCCGCTACACACACCCGCTACACACACACCCGCTACACACACCCGCTACACACACACCCGCTACACACACCCGCTACACACACACCCGCTACACACACACCCGCTACACACACACCCGCTACACACACACCCGCTACACACACCCGCTACACACACACCCGCTACACACACACACGCTACACACACACCCGCTACACACACACCCGCTACACACACCCGCTAC
This sequence comes from Rhodeus uyekii, assembly GCA_037043235.1. NCBI lineage: Eukaryota > Metazoa > Chordata > Actinopteri > Cypriniformes > Acheilognathidae > Rhodeus > Rhodeus uyekii. The sequence continues at coordinate 115,394 of JAWRVZ010000189.1, read as the reverse complement.
ACACACCCGCTACACACACACCCGCTACACACACCCGCTACACACACACCCGCTACACACACCCGCTACACACACACCCGCTACACACACACCCGCTACACACACCCGCTACACACACACCCGCTACACACACCCGCTACACACACACCCGCTACACACACCCGCTACACACACCCGCTACACACACCCGCTACACACACACCCGCTACACACACACCCGCTACACACACACCCGCTACACACACACCCGCTACACACACCCGCTACACACACACCCGCTACACACACACCCGCTACACACACACACGCTACACACACACGCTACACACACCCGCTACACACACACCCGCTACACACACACCCGCTACACACCCCCGCTACACACACACCCGCT
>JAWRVZ010000189.1:107500-110000 GCA_037043235.1 Rhodeus uyekii | reverse complement strand
ACTATTGCCCAACCGTTTGGGGTTTACAAAAATGTTAAAAAAAGATAAATGATACATTTATTTCAAGTAAATGCTGTTTGAACTTTCACTCATCAACAAATTCTGGGGGAAAATGTGGCAGTTTAATACAAAAATAAAGAAAAGGACTGAATAATCCTAATATAATACATGCGTGTGTGTTTCTGCTCGTGTGTAAATGCAGTGTGTTTGTGTGTTTAGTTTAAACGTGGCGTGTGATTGAGGCCTAAGGCTGACTGCGGAAATTAAAGCACAATCGATACTGACTGATGTTTCTTCCTCTGACGAGTCACTCTGTGTGTGTGTGTGTGTGTGCATGTGTGTGTGTGTGCGTGTGTGTGTGAGTGTGTGTGTGTGTGTCATACTCTCATTAGTGCGCTTTTTCAGGGATCATCAACTTCTGTATTTACTGCTAATTGCTCTTAATGACATTTAATGACTGTCAGTCAGTTTAAGTCCCGCCCCTCAGTCTGTCAATCAGCCTGTATGTTTTTCTTTTCATTTCCTTCTCTTGTTTTTACTCGGAGCTGCTGATATTTTCACTTCTGGCGGCAGAGCAAAACTACCTTCACCTGAGAAATATACATCACTTCTAACTACATCATATTAACTAATAACCCTCTCTGCATATTTTCCCTATGTTCATTTAATTTGAAGCAATTACATATTTTAAGTAAAAATAAAATAATAAAATCACGTAAATAAATATTCTGCACTTACACGTTGACCTATTTTGTTGATGAATCAATGATGAGTGATACATTTGTTACAGTCTTTATGAATCCTTAATGTTAGTTCATTAAAATACAGTCGTTCATCGTGTGTTTATTTTACATTTACGCATTTATCAAGAAACACATTGACATTCTAATCAGTTCTTGCTTTCCCTGGGAATCAAACCCATGACCTTGATGTTGCAAGCACCAATGCTCTACTGACTAACCCAAAGTGGACACTGAAAAAAAAAAGAGCTGAATCTTGTATATTTTTTAAAAGTGCTTAACATATTTAGACAAATTAAAGCAATGTAAAAATATATATGTTGTCATAACTTATTGATCATAACTAATGTTAACAAACACAACTTTTGAACTGAATAATGTATTAGTAAATGCTGACATTAACTAAGATTAATAAATGAGGTTCACTAAAGTTAACTAATTAAATCTTATTGTAATTGTATTTCAAATTCTGCAATCTCATAAATAAAATAAAAACCTCAGGTCATATGACTTGTATTTCCTTTTATAATTAAAAAGACATAATAACAAATTTAAAAAATAAACGTAATAATCTAAAATATAAATGCAAACATTGGTTTTACCGTCATTTTCAACTCAATCTTCAAATATGTTTTGATATGGTTTATTACTTTGAATTGCTAGAGACAATGTAAAAGAAAAATACTTCCAGATCCACATAAAATATGAAATGGGCAGTGAGTGTTACACTGTGTGTGTGTGTGTGTGTGTGAAGCTCCGCCCCCAACCAGGGTCTCAACCTCATATTTAAAATATCAGACAAAGTGCTGTGATGTCACAAAGCATCAGTGTCCAGCAAACTGTGTGTGTGTGTGTGTGTGTGTGTGTTAGAGAAAGAGCTTAACTGAACCTTTTCCTGTTATGCACTCTTTTCTTTTCTTCCTCCATCTTCCTGTCACTCTTTGCTGTGTCCCTTCCTTCCCAGCCTCCCTGTCTCTCGGTGTCTGTAAGCTGCTGAATGCGGGTTTCTCTGCACAATCCACAGGCCTCAGGGATACAGCGGAGAGAGAGAGAGCGAGAGAGAGAGAGACGAGCACTCAGTCAGTGTCTGCAGATGAACATGCAGCCCAGAGCGAGACAAACAGGAAACTCACCGAGCATCTCCAACCCTGACAGCACAATCGGCCTGACTGCAGCCGTCCACACACACACACACACACACACACACACACACACACACACACACACAGAGTAAAGTATGTTCTACAAGAAAATACTATTTCAGTCTTTTCACTTCAAAACGTCATGTTTGTGTTGCCATTTCGTTGTAATTATAAAGTGGAAATTGTTGCTAAAGTATACACCAATTTTTTGCTAAAGTATTCACAAATTTGTATCAAAAATATAGCCAAGTGCACACACACACACACACAAACTGTTTTTCTGTTACGTTTACACACAACTAATTATGAACACTGCACACACTTAAACCTAAACTGATCTCAAACTTTTGCAACACTAGAATTACAATAAATAAATGAATCTGTTTGGGCAGGTGTGTTTTGCATCTTGTTTCTGGGGAAAATGTTGTTTTAGTCCCCAATTAAAACCTCTACATGAGAACACATCATAGACGTCCATACACTGAAAAACCTTTTGCTGTATACAATTTTCACCAAAATATTGCTAATAAATTTCACAAACTTTTTACACAAAGTTTTATTTACAGCTTTGAAAAATCATTTTCTACAGTGTAATTATATATTATACTAATACACACA
>JAWRVZ010000189.1:77500-102500 GCA_037043235.1 Rhodeus uyekii | reverse complement strand
TAGCGAGTTAGTGTGATTTAACACTCATTACTGTTCAGTAAAATGACATATTATATTATAAAATGACTTACTGTAATTAATGACTTAATGTGGTTCTGTTGAAAGTAGTTATAAAGTGATTCCCGTCAGGGTTAAAGGTCAAGAGCGTTTCAGTCCTGATAAATTACACCATGCATGGGAGAATAACCAGGAGAACATAACCATGCCCTGCTCGTGACTGGCATGTGTCTGAAATCTTGATCATGTAGCAGAAAAATTCAAAAACAACCTGTTAAGATTGTTGTCAAAAACACTTTTATCCATATAAACCGCACATATATCTATCTATATATATATATATATATATGCTTAAAACAAACATTTCCTGTTGGCTGTAAATCCAACTAATTTCTAACAGAAATGTCTTTGAATGCATCACTCAGAATCATGTCATTATATATAATACTTTCTCAGTTTGATGATCGCAGAAGAAAGTGATTCGCTTTTGTTTGCAACGACTCTTTGAGAAACAGCTTTCCTGCAAAACCGCCTAAAACTCTCTCAATCAAAGCGCTGATCATCGGCTGCTTATAAAGACTAGCAATAGAGGACAAACACATGGGTTCATGTTGATCATACTGTCATTTTAAAGCAATTTGCGTTGTATAAAGTGTATAAGGAAATCGATCTGAGCTGATATTTCATCACGGCACTTTATGACAAAGATGCACAATAATAATAATCACAACAATAAAATCATACCGTATTGATTCTGCTGTGCACAACATTGATGAAGCTGTTTGGCTGGACAGTCATCAGTGATCATCAGCAGAGAGCAGCGCTTGCAACATCAAGGTCATGGGTTCGATTCCCAGGGAAAGCAAGAACTGATGAGAATGTCAATGTGTTTCTTTGGATAAATGTAAATGTCTTCTTGAGATATTGATTGCAGCGTAAGAAAAGCCACTGGCCGTATAAACTTTCTTTAATGGCGTCAGAATAAAATAAAATCCTCAGAATTGCCAGAGAAACAAATGTAGTGTCTGAAACCATGAAGAGCCGCTTTAAAAAGATTGATTTGCTAAAATTGTATCGAATCACAATATTTATGTGTCAGATTAGTGATGTGATTATTTCTCTGTGTGTTAAAACGAGTTGTGTGTAACACGCGACATGTGTGTTGTTTTGATTAGCAGAGATGCTAAAGAGTGACTTTCCTGTTTGGAGTGTGTGTGTGTGTGTGTGTGTGTGTGTGTGTGTGTGTGTGAGTAATGGTACCTGTCTGGAATGATTGACTCTCAGGAGACAGATGAGTGGTGTCAGGCTGTCAGCGTGAACTCTATCACACCAGCGCGTCTCTTTCAGACGCAGAGAACAGAGAGAGAGACAGACAGACTGAAGGAGTGCAGCTCTGTCTCTCTGTTTGCTTTTCGCTCCGCTCGCGATCTTTTCCCTCCAGCCCTGCACATTAAACAATTTACCCAAACTTTCCTCGCAGTGCCGGAGCGAACACAGGCGCTAAATGTTTTAGCTCGACAGTAAACAGGATCTCAGATCAGATTTTAAACTCATTTAAATTCACATTCTGCACTTGCTCTGTGTGCCAGCGCTAATAATATGCTAAATATCAGATATTCAAAACAGCTCAAAACACTTTGAAAATTATTCATTTCTGACAGCGAGAAAACAAAGAGTCTGAAGAGCGATGACAGCGGATGGAGGGATGAACCGGAGAGACGGAGAGGTGTAGGCCGGGCAGCGAGGGGTCAAAGGTCAGACGGCCCGGAGCACGAGAGAAGCGTCGACGGACGGGTCAGAACCACTGGGTCAAACACTCACAGAAAGAGAAAAGGGTTTATTATTTGTTATACTACTGGCACCTGATTATGTCACTGTGTGTGTGTGTGTGTGTGTATGTGTGTGTGTGTGTGTGTGTGTGTGTGTGTGTGCGTGTGTGTGTGTGAGGATTATTGTATGCATATGATAACTGTATGTAAAACAATCATGCAAGAAAAATACTCACGGACGATGGATGATAAACAGAACAATAGATAGAACGACAGATAAACAAAAATGGGAAGAAATTTAGTTTGTCATTTCTATAAAAATTGTATATGTTGTGGATCGATGAGACGCAGATACAGAAAGATAAACGGAACGATAGAAAGAGGAATTAAAATTTGTAGTTTGTATTACAAAGTAGGGATGGATAGAATGAATATAGATAGAAAATAACACTAATTTACATACATCTTATATCTATAAGCAGCAGACAGTCTTATGTTTCTTCTCTCTCTCAACTTTATTCTGTTTAAAATCCTAAATGTGTTTATTTGCAGGTTTGCTCGTCTCCGACTGCCGGATCCGCTGTATAATGCCACTTCTGAAGGGAGACGGAGGAAGGGTTTGAGTTAACCGAGTACGGCAAGGTTACAGGAGTGATGGAGAAGTGTGTGTGAGAGCGAAAGTGCACGTGTGTGTGTGTGTGTGTGTGTGTGAGAGAGCAGCTCTGAGACTAATTAAACGAGCAGAAGGCAGAGAGTGTTCTGAGGAGAAGCCATCGCTGGGCCGGGACTGAGGTAATGATGGAAAAAAGGATTTAGTCTATCCACCATCGCTCCATCCTCTCCTCCCTTTCCCTCGTTATTGAGCAGGTGTCCGTGTCCCAGCGCAGTGTGTGTGTGTGTGTGTGTGTGTGTCCCGGCGGAGGCTTTCACAGCTCTCGGCTCTTGTGACTGTATCTCCTTCACCGGGGCTCAAACTCGCATCCACTGACACACACTGTATGAACAACACAAACCACAAGCAGCCGCGACTCACAGAATCCGCTTGAGCTGCGCGGGTGAAGCGTTTCATGCTGCAGCTTCAGATGCTTCAGGTCTGACGTGAAGAACTCGTAAAAACTTCTGAACTCTGGAATAATTGACAGATGTTTCAATGCAATCCAACCTCAACTGTGGAATTGCACCACTATTATAATTAACTATTCAATTGCATGTTCCAGCTCACAAAAAAAATATATTTTACTGTAAGAAGACATTCCTGAATTGCAATGGTACATTTATGCATTTCTGCTTTTATCCAAAGCGACTTATATTGCATTCAAGGAACACATTGAATCAGTTCTTGCTCTCCTGGGATTGAACCCATGACCTTGGCGTTGCAAACACTAATGCTCTACTGGTTGAGCTGGAAAGCTGGTAAATCCAAAGCTGCAAAACATGAATAAAACAGCGACACTGGCGTCTCTCGTCTCCTGCTTCAAACACTTGCTCTAGTAATCGCTCAGGACTGAGACGCTGAACCAAAATATGGGAAAAGCCTGAAACGATAAGGCTTGCAAGGCCACAAGCTATTCATAATTCACTAGTTCAGAAATTGGTACAGAGAGATTCAGTTGCATTTCCTCTTGGTTCAGAACGGCACGATTATCAGCAGTTCTCAGTTAGTGAGAGTAAGTGGAAAAACAGCTTAAGATGAAATCAAATATTCTGGAGACCAGATTTAAAGCTGAAGAATTGGCCGATGAAACTATCGAACTATTCAATCTTTAGTGATTAACGACGCTAAAAAGCACTATATATATATATACAGTAATACCTCGGTTTACGAGCGACTTGGTATACGAGCAAATCGGTGTACGAGCATGGAAGGTCGAATCGGTGTACGAGCATTGTATTGGTGTACGAGAAAAAATTTCCCTCACCCATGCGCAGTTTTGTGTCCTAAAAAAGTCCTAACGCTCAGCATCGTCACATTAATTAATTGTGATGCTTTTGTTCACATAGTGAAATATACAGGTACATGTAACATGTAAGCAGTAACTGTCACGGTTCATGAATTCATTGTCTCCTAGTTCTGCCTGAGTGTGTATGTGGTCACTGAGCACTGACACACCTGATTCTCATATCATCTGCCAGCTTTCATTCGCGGCTCCCGCAAGTTCGTTCATTTGCGGCTCCCGCGCTTTCATTCGTTCGTGGCTCCCGTGCGTTCGTTTGTTCGCGGCTCCCCATCCCCTTGTATTTTTAGAGTTTAATTGTCAATTATTAATTACTATTTATATACGATCTTAATGCTTATAATTTTAACTGCAATTAATAGGGTAAAACCAAAAAAATATTTAAAATGGGCATTTGTGGTCGTGTGGAACGAATTAATTGATTTTTAGTGCATTCCTATGGGGACATTTGTTTTGGTGTACGAGCATTTTGGTTTACAAGCTCGCTCTTGGAACTAATTAAACTCGTAAACCGAGGTATTACTGTATATGTATATATAAATGAATAAATGTGAAAAAATTTACTCTAGCATTCGAAAGTTTGGAGTCAGTAAGAAATTAGATAAATCAAGAACACATTAACATTGAACAAAAGTAACAGTAAAGACATTATTTCTGTTTCAAGTACAGTGGAGTCACTGATCTCGAGTCACGGTTAACTCGTCAGTACTATTATGTCGACGTTTTTGAAGTGGAACCGCCAAACTCCCTATTTGTCTCAGTATTTTCTCATCAGTAATGTTGATTATTTTATGTCGCCGAACACTAATATCTCGAGCACAAAAGAGCGACAAATTCTCCACTTCACATGGTTATCTCGTGACTCATGATCGTGAGTTCACTGCGCATGCGCGGAGTTTGCGTTGCACGTGGATCGCGGTTCATATGTTCGCTCTGTCAGTGACGCTTCACTCACAGCGCCGCGCAGATTGAAGAACCCGGTTATTTAAAGACGGGATGAAGCTGAATTTGTTGAGAAAGCACATTAGACGGGCAGAACGCAAGAAAGTATCAATCTAGTACAGCGTGATGACCTCACGAATATATTATGACTGTTTACGCTGTGAGCGAAATTGTGTTTGCAATGTTGGAGAATATAATGAAAGGTTTGTATGGAGAATGGAAGGTGTTTTTATTGTATTCTATTGTTAGTTGCTGCACATATGCCTTTTGTTGTTAGCAAACACATACAGTGTGTGTACATTTATATAACCGATCGCTTCATCTAATAAATCTCCATATTGGCTGTTGGTTCTCCATCATCGGTTATCTCAACGCTTTTTTTCCCCCCGAGGCCGTCGACAGAACCCAACTCCACTGTAAATACTTTCTAACTGGTTATTCATCAAAGAATCCTGAAAAACAAAATGTATCAGTTTTCACAATAATATTAAGCAGCACAACTGCATGGATCTTAAGAAATGACACTACGTGACGTGAAGAAACACAGGGATGATTGTGAGTTTGTTGCGTAACCATGATTTGTTTCATGATGTTTTGAGCTGCCGTCATCCAACTAAACTAATGTAGTTAAAATAATACCTGGTTTCTGTAAGGCCATGTTTACACCTGGAATTAAGATGCATTTTGGGTGGATCGGATCATCAGACGTTTAGAGTTCGTCTGCGTTGGATCGCTTGGAAACTCTCGTCCGGATTGCTCTGTTTGAGTAAACGCTCATGTGGTCGAAACCCTAACCTGGAAAAAAGCATCAATAGGCAGAAGATGGACAGAAGACATGGATTAAAACAGCAGGTGTAGATGGAAATCGGTCTCCATGAGATCCGAAGGACTGAAATGCATCTTAACAGGTGTAACCCGGACCAGAGTCGATGATCTCCACACATTCATCCACTAATACCCTGTTCCTGTTGCTCTAGTACTTCTGTTGCTGAAACCGTCACATGTGTGTCTCATAACAGAGCCAGTGTCCTGCTGACAGCCTAACATCAGCTGTACGTCTCTACAGCACTGGACTGGCACAGGTGAGGCTTGAGACAGGTTGAGTGTCTTCAGTACGGCCATCTACACCAGTAAGACCAAATACACCTCGCCGTCTGTCTGTTGCGCCTCGTAATCGCTCTCGGCAGATCTGCTCCATCTTCAGCTGAAACTCTCAACAGCAGGCGGACGCTCATGTGCCGGATCTCCAGCAGAACCAGACGAACATCTTCTGCCGTAACTCTCATCTCCAGCAGAACCAGACGAACATCTTCTGCCGTAACTCTCATCTCCAGCAGAACCAGACGAACATCTTCTGCCATAACTCATCTCCAGCAGAACCAGACGAACATCTTCTGCCATAACTCATCTCCAGCAGAACCAGACGAACATCTTCTGCCGTAACTCTCATCTCCAGCAGAACCAGACGAACATCTTCTGCCATAACTCATCTCCAGCAGAACCAGACGAACATCTTCTGCCGTAACTCTCATCTCCAGCAGAACCAGACGAACATCTTCTGCCGTAACTCTCATCTCCAGCAGAACCAGACGAACATCTTCTGCCATAACTCATCTCCAGCAGAACCAGACGAACATCTTCTGCCATAACTCATCTCCAGCAGAACCAGACGAACATCTTCTGCCGTAACTCTCATCTCCAGCAGAACCAGACGAACATCTTCTGCCGTAACTCTCATCTCCAGCAGAACCAGACGAACATCTTCTGCCGTAACTCTCATCTCCAGCAGAACCAGACGAACATCTTCTGCCATAACTCATCTCAAGCAGAACAAGACGAACATCTTCTGCCGTAACTCTCATCTCCAGCAGAACCAGACGAACATCTTCTGCCGTAACTCATCTCCAGCAGAACCAGACGAACATCTTCTGCCGTAACTCTCATCTCCAGCAGAATCAGACGAACATCTTCTGCCGTAACTCTCATCTCCAGCAGAACCAGACAAACATCTTCTGCCGTAACTCTCATCTCCAGCAGAACCAGACGAACATCTTCTGCCGTAACTCTCATCTCCAGCAGAACCAGACGAACATCTTCTGCCGTAACTCATCTCCAGCAGAACAAGACGAACATCTTCTGCCGTAACTCTCATCTCCAGCAGAACCAGACGAACATCTTCTGCCGTAACTCATCTCCAGCAGAACAAGACGAACATCTTCTGCCGTAACTCTCATCTCCAGCAGAACCAGACGAACATCTTCTGCCGTAACTCATCTCCAGCAGAACCAGACGAACATCTTCTGCCATAACTCATCTCCAGCAGAACCAGACGAACATCTTCTGCCGTAACTCATCTCCAGCAGAACCAGACGAACATCTTCTGCCATAACTCATCTCCAGCAGAACCAGACGAACATCTTCTGCCGTAACTCATCTCCAGCAGAACCAGACGAACATCTTCTGCCGTAACTCATCTCCAGCAGAACCAGACGAACATCTTCTGCCGTAACTCTCATCTCCAGCAGAACCAGACGAACATCTTCTGCCGTAACTCATCTCCAGCAGAACCAGACGAACATCTTCTGCCGTAACTCTCATCTCCAGCAGAACCAGACGAACATCTTCTGCCGTAACTCTCATCTCCAGCAGAACCAGACGAACATCTTCTGCCGTAACTCTCATCTCCAGCAGAACCAGACGAACATCTTCTGCCGTAACTCTCATCTCCAGCAGAACCAGACGAACATCTTCTGCCGTAACTCATCTCCAGCAGAACAAGACGAACATCTTCTGCCGTAACTCTCATCTCCAGCAGAACCAGACGAACATCTTCTGCCATAACTCATCTCCAGCAGAACCAGACGAACATCTTCTGCCGTAACTCATCTCCAGCAGAACCAGACGAACATCTTCTGCCGTAACTCTCATCTCCAGCAGAACCAGACGAACATCTTCTGCCGTAACTCTCATCTCCAGCAGAACCAGACGAACATCTTCTGCCATAACTCATCTCCAGCAGAACCAGACGAACATCTTCTGCCGTAACTCATCTCCAGCAGAACCAGACGAACATCTTCTGCCGTAACTCTCATCTCCAGCAGAACAAGACGAACATCTTCTGCCGTAACTCTCATCTCCAGCAGAACAAGACGAACAGCTTCTGCCGTAACTCTCATCTCCAGCAGAACCAGACGAACATCTTCTGCCGTAACTCATCTCCAGCAGAACCAGACGAACATCTTCTGCCGTAACTCATCTCCAGCAGAACCAGACGAACATCTTCTGCCGTAACTCTCATCTCCAGCAGAACCAGACGAACATCTTCTGCAGTAACTCTCATCTCCAGCAGAACCAGACGAACATCTTCTGCCATAACTCATCTCCAGCAGAACCAGACGAACATCTTCTGCCGTAACTCTCATCTCCAGCAGAACCAGACGAACATCTTCTGCCGTAACTCTCATCTCCAGCAGAACCAGACGAACATCTTCTGCCATAACTCATCTCCAGCAGAACCAGACGAACATCTTCTGCCGTAACTCATCTCCAGCAGAACCAGACGAACATCTTCTGCCGTAACTCTCATCTCCAGCAGAACAAGACGAACATCTTCTGCCGTAACTCTCATCTCCAGCAGAACAAGACGAACAGCTTCTGCCGTAACTCTCATCTCCAGCAGAACCAGACGAACATCTTCTGCCGTAACTCATCTCCAGCAGAACCAGACGAACATCTTCTGCCGTAACTCATCTCCAGCAGAACCAGACGAACATCTTCTGCCGTAACTCTCATCTCCAGCAGAACCAGACGAACATCTTCTGCAGTAACTCTCATCTCCAGCAGAACCAGACGAACATCTTCTGCCATAACTCATCTCCAGCAGAACCAGACGAACATCTTCTGCCGTAACTCTCATCTCCAGCAGAACCAGACGAACATCTTCTGCCGTAACTCATCTCCAGCAGAACCAGACGAACATCTTCTGCCGTAACTCATCTCCAGCAGAACCAGACGAACATCTTCTGTCGTAACTCTCATCTCCAGCAGAACCAGACGAACATCTTCTGCCGTAACTCATCTCCAGCAGAACCAGACGAACATCTTCTGCCGTAACTCATCTCCAGCAGAACCAGACGAACATCTTCTGCCGTAACTCTCATCTCCAGCAGAACCAGACGAACATCTTCTGCCGTAACTCTCATCTCCAGCAGAACCAGACGAACATCTTCTGCCATAACTCATCTCCAGCAGAACCAGACGAACATCTTCTGCCATAACTCATCTCCAGCAGAACCAGACGAACATCTTCTGCCGTAACTCTCATCTCCAGCAGAACCAGACGAACATCTTCTGCCGTAACTCATCTCCAGCAGAACCAGACGAACATCTTCTGCCGTAACTCATCTCCAGCAGAACCAGACGAACATCTTCTGCCGTAACTCTCATCTCCAGCAGAACCAGACGAACATCTTCTGCCGTAACTCTCATCTCCAGCAGAACCAGACGAACATCTTCTGCCGTAACTCTCATCTCCAGCAGAACCAGACGAACATCTTCTGCCGTAACTCATCTCCAGCAGAACCAGACGAACATCTTCTGCCGTAACTCTCATCTCCAGCAGAACCAGACGAACATCTTCTGCCGTAACTCTCATCTCCAGCAGAACCAGACGAACATCTTCTGCCGTAACTCTCATCTCCAGCAGAACCAGACGAACATCTTCTGCCGTAACTCTCATCTCCAGCAGAACCAGACGAACATCTTCTGCCGTAACTCATCTCCAGCAGAACCAGACGAACATCTTCTGCCATAACTCATCTCCAGCAGAACAAGACGAACATCTTCTGCCGTAACTCTCATCTCCAGCAGAACCAGACGAACATCTTCTGCCGTAACTCTCATCTCCAGCAGAACCAGACGAACATCTTCTGCCGTAACTCATCTCCAGCAGAACCAGACGAACATCTTCTGCCGTAACTCATCTCCAGCAGAACCAGACGAACATCTTCTGCCGTAACTCTCATCTCCAGCAGAACCAGACGAACATCTTCTGCAGTAACTCTCATCTCCAGCAGAACCAGACGAACATCTTCTGCCGTAACTCATCTCCAGCAGAACCAGACGAACATCTTCTGCCGTAACTCTCATCTCCAGCAGAACCAGACGAACATCTTCTGCAGTAACTCTCATCTCCAGCAGAACAAGACGAACATCTTCTGCCGTAACTCTCATCTCCAGCAGAACCAGACGAACATCTTCTGCCGTAACTCTCATCTCCAGCAGAACCAGACGAACATCTTCTGCCGTAACTCATCTCCAGCAGAACCAGACGAACATCTTCTGCCGTAACTCATCTCCAGCAGAACCAGACGAACATCTTCTGCCGTAACTCTCATCTCCAGCAGAACCAGACGAACATCTTCTGCCGTAACTCATCTCCAGCAGAACCAGACGAACATCTTCTGCCGTAACTCATCTCCAGCAGAACCAGACGAACATCTTCTGCCGTAACTCTCATCTCCAGCAGAACCAGACGAACATCTTCTGCCGTAACTCATCTCCAGCAGAACCAGACGAACATCTTCTGCCGTAACTCATCTCCAGCAGAACCAGACGAACATCTTCTGCCGTAACTCTCATCTCCAGCAGAACCAGACGAACATCTTCTGCCGTAACTCTCATCTCCAGCAGAACCAGACGAACATCTTCTGCCGTAACTCTCATCTCCAGCAGAACCAGACGAACATCTTCTGCCATAACTCTCATCTCCAGCAGAACCAGACGAACATCTTCTGCCGTAACTCTCATCTCCAGCAGAACCAGACGAACATCTTCTGCCGTAACTCTCATCTCCAGCAGAACCAGACGAACATCTTCTGCCGTAACTCTCATCTCCAGCAGAACCAGACGAACATCTTCTGCCGTAACTCTCATCTCCAGCAGAACCAGACGAACATCTTCTGCCGTAACTCATCTCCAGCAGAACCAGACGAACATCTTCTGCCGTAACTCTCATCTCCAGCAGAACCAGACGAACATCTTCTGCCATAACTCATCTCCAGCAGATCAAGACGAACATCTTCTGCCGTAACTCTCATCTCCAGCAGAACAAGACGAACATCTTCTGCCGTAACTCTCATCTCCAGCAGAACCAGACGAACATCTTCTGCCGTAACTCTCATCTCCAGCAGAACCAGACGAACATCTTCTGCCGTAACTCTCATCTCCAGCAGAACCAGACGAACATCTTCTGCCGTAACTCTCATCTCCAGCAGAACCAGACGAACATCTTCTGCCGTAACTCATCTCCAGCAGAACCAGACGAACATCTTCTGCCATAACTCATCTCCAGCAGAACCAGACGAACATCTTCTGCCGTAACTCTCATCTCCAGCAGAACCAGACGAACATCTTCTGCCGTAACTCTCATCTCCAGCAGAACCAGACGAACATCTTCTGCCGTAACTCATCTCCAGCAGAACCAGACGAACATCTTCTGCCATAACTCATCTCCAGCAGAACCAGACGAACATCTTCTGCCATAACTCATCTCCAGCAGAACCAGACGAACATCTTCTGCCGTAACTCTCATCTCCAGCAGAACCAGACGAACATCTTCTGCCGTAACTCTCATCTCCAGCAGAACCAGACGAACATCTTCTGCCGTAACTCATCTCCAGCAGAACCAGACGAACATCTTCTGCCGTAACTCTCATCTCCAGCAGAACCAGACGAACATCTTCTGCCGTAACTCTCATCTCCAGCAGAACCAGACGAACATCTTCTGCCATAACTCATCTCCAGCAGAACCAGACGAACATCTTCTGCCGTAACTCATCTCCAGCAGAACCAGACGAACATCTTCTGCCGTAACTCTCATCTCCAGCAGAACCAGACGAACATCTTCTGCCGTAACTCTCATCTCCAGCAGAACCAGACGAACATCTTCTGCCGTAACTCTCATCTCCAGCAGAACCAGACGAACATCTTCTGCCGTAACTCTCATCTCCAGCAGAACCAGACGAACATCTTCTGCCGTAACTCTCATCTCCAGCAGAACCAGACGAACATCTTCTGCCGTAACTCTCATCTCCAGCAGAACAAGACGAACATCTTCTGCCGTAACTCTCATCTCCAGCAGAACCAGACGAACATCTTCTGCCGTAACTCTCATCTCCAGCAGAACCAGACGAACATCTTCTGCCGTAACTCTCATCTCCAGCAGAACAAGACGAACATCTTCTGCCGTAACTCATCTCCAGCAGAACCAGACGAACATCTTCTGCCGTAACTCTCATCTCCAGCAGAACCAGACGAACATCTTCTGCCGTAACTCTCATCTCCAGCAGAACCAGACGAACATCTTCTGCCGTAACTCACCTCCAGCAGAACCAGACGAACATCTTCTGCCGTAACTCTCATCTCCAGCAGAACCAGACGAACATCTTCTGCCATAACTCATCTCCAGCAGAACCAGACGAACATCTTCTGCCGTAACTCTCATCTCCAGCAGAACCAGACGAACATCTTCTGCCGTAACTCTCATCTCCAGCAGAACCAGACGAACATCTTCTGCCGTAACTCATCTCCAGCAGAACCAGACGAACATCTTCTGCCGTAACTCATCTCCAGCAGAACCAGACGAACATCTTCTGCCGTAACTCTCATCTCCAGCAGAACCAGACGAACATCTTCTGCCGTAACTCATCTCCAGCAGAACCAGACGAACATCTTCTGCCGTAACTCATCTCCAGCAGAACCAGACGAACATCTTCTGCCGTAACTCTCATCTCCAGCAGAACCAGACGAACACAAACCCAGTGCTTCGTCCTCCTCCAGCCTTCACCTCCCTTCATTGAGAGAAAGAGTCGGATCAAAGTCTCCAGCAGTTCTTATGTGTATGTACATCTAAAAACATTAGATACACAAAGTTTGGGGTCAAGAAGATTTTTGAAAGAAGTTTCATTTATTTAAGAAGAGCATTTATTTGATTAATATTGATAATATTTGTACAATTTAAAATAACAGTTTTCTGTCCAGGGGTTAATTTGAGAAATCATTATAATATTTGCTGCTCAAGAAACATTTCTGATTATTATTATTATTATTATCAATTTTGAAAAAATGTTCCGCCGCTATATTTATATGTTTTTTGAAAGCATGAGTTTTTTTCCCTCAGGATTTTTCAAAAGCTCAAAAGAGCAGCATTTATTTTAAATAATAATCTTTTGTAACATTATAAATGTCTCTCACGTTCGATCAGCGTAACGCATCCTTTGCTGAAAAGAATGAATTTCACTACTCATTACTTTACTATGGGGCAAAACAAACATCTGTTACCATAGTAACCCTTCCCTTTATATGTGAATAATGACAGAAATTTCCAATAGATGTCAGGCTTTAAAAAGGCAAGCATGCCTAAACATTGTTATGCATTTTTCACAATGAATGATATGAGCTCTAATAAGACAGTGGAAATCAAGGAATTCAGTGACACCGTGATAAGAGAAGCCTGTGGAAACACACATCTAAACATGCGCACGTCTGCAGCACATCTTATATTACAGCTGAGATAATAAAACAGAGAGTGCAGTCTCTCATCAGCCTGTCAGTGAACCGCTTGTATTCACCGTCTTCTTTTAGCATATTTTATTCAACTGACTGCTGAAATGAAAAAGCAGTTTTTTAGCCTTATTTGTGCTATAAAAAGCAAACATAACTTTTTGTTTGTTATTTTAAAAAAGTAGCAAAATCTATCAACAAGTTTTTTTAAATTGATCTAACTTTTACTTTTCTAAAAAAGTTTTGTGCGGGAAAAGCAACGGCTCGACTGATTTCTGACGAGGAATGATTACGGTAAGAGCCGCCATTCATGACTTCAATCCCTATAATTAACAATTAAATAATGCAGATATTATCAGACCTGGAGGAAATCTTCCTCACTGAAGACAAGGGATGAGCGAGTACAGCATTATCTGCATCTGTACTCGGACTGGGGGGGGGGGCTAACCTGAAAGTGGGCAGGATTTAACCAGGAAGTGATCGGGTTGTCTTGAAATGGGCGGGGCTTTAACCAGTATATTATTTTTAATAATGCAATTGATATGGGTTGATCAAATTGTTATAGTTATTGCTGATTAGAAAACGATTTACACGACAGCATCAGCATTGAGCTTCAGATCAACGGTTTTGATCATGATAAACAAACTATATACAGAACACGTTTTGCAACAATGAATACAACACATGCGGTTGCAATTATGAAGAAAAATGTAAAGAACTGGTTTGAGCCAGCAGATCTCCAACAGGCAGAGACGCAACGCTAGTCGCATTCTACCAAACACCACCTCTGAACAAACTCCACGTTTACCAGAACTCTACTGATTAATAAGTACTACAAACAAACCGAAATAAAAAACAAACCTGGAAGTGAAGAAACCCTAATCGTTAACGGGAAAGACCCATAAACCTGAGTGACTGAGGGAGAGACAGAGAGAGAAAGAGAGCTGTTCTCTTCTCAGCGTTCTGTGCGTGAATGAACAGGACGGGCCACAAGACGCAGCACATCTGCATGTGTAGGGGAGGGGCGCTGTGACTAGCCTATCACAGAATGCAGACACAGTCAGCTACCCAATGAGGATTCTTATTCAATCCGAGCACAGATATTGACTCGTGTTACTCATATGATACTCGTACTCGGCAAAAGTGCTTTATCCGTGCCGGATACTCGTTTCAGCCGACTCTAATGAAGACGCATGGGAACAGATGATCTGCTGGACGGATTAAAACCTGCATCCTGGAAGTCAGATGCTCAGCATGAATCAGACGCTCTATATTCAGTCTTTTAAGGTTTGGAGACCAAGAAACTCCTAGAAGAAAACTGTTAACAGGCGAATGTGTAAGAGTGTGTGATTGTTGCAGGGATTGTGTGTTTGCAGCATGTTGTGTGTTTCACAGCAGTTCTTCTATCCCTGATTGATGGAGTTTGAGCTTCTCATTTATTCAATCATGTATGAAGAACATCATGAACATATTCCAGGATTCAATGAAGATTCATCAGATCAAACTGTGAAGAAACGCTTGAGCATCAAGAACCATTACATTCACTGAGAGTGTGTGTGTGTGTGTGTGAGCGTTTGGGATGTGCTGAAGGAAACTTTACAGAGAGTGTGAGTGTGTGTGTGTGTGAGAGAGAGAGTGTGTGAGAGTGTTTGGGATGTGCTGGAGGAAACATTACAGAGTGTGTGTGTGTGTGTGTGTGAGTGTTTGGGATGTGCTGGAGGAAACTTTACAGAGAGAGTGAGTGTGTGTGTGTGTGTGTTTGGGATGTGCTGAAGGAAACTTTACAGAGAGTGTGAGTGTGTGTGTGTGTGAGAGAGAGAGTGTGTGTGTGTGTGTGTTTGGGATGTGCTGAAGGAACCATTACAGAGAGTGTGTGTGTGTGTGTGAGAGAGTGTGTGTGTGTGTGTTTGGGATGTGCTGGAGGAAACATTACAGAGTGTGTGTGTGTGTGTGTGTGAGTGTTTGGGATGTGCTGGAGGAAACTTTACAGAGAGTGTGTGTGTGTGTGTGAGAGAGTGTGTGTGTGTGTGTTTGGGATGTGCTGGAGGAAACTTAACAGAGATGCACTCTTGCTTTCACAACACAAGATCTTGAACAAAACACTGATGCGTCTCTTGGAAGATCTCCATCATGAGGTGCATCAACTTTTGGTTTAACATGTAATATAACACGCATAAACATAATACATGCTGAAACACAAGTCAGTGCCATTATGAGTCAATCATTGACTCTTAAGTACAGTAGAACCCCGACTTACGAAATGAATCCGTTCCGAGGTTGGTTTCGTATGTCGAACTTTTCGTATGTCAGTCAGGCTTTTACATGTTAATTGCCTAATCCGTTCCAAGCTCTACAAAAACACCACATTCAGCCTGGGATGAAACGCATCCCAGCTTCATGCTTCTCAATAATCTTCTTTTTCAACTCAATGAAAAGCACCCTCTTCTTCCCTTTGACTTCAGCAACAATCTTCACATCCATGGCTACTGATTATAAAAAAGTTTATGCTAGCAGAAGAGGCTGGTGGGAGCGATGCTGACCAATAGGAGAGCAGGATTGTAAAAGTGTTCCCCTTCTTACATGGACTATTCCAGCCATCCCTGTCATTCAGTGCAAAATGGACTATTCCATCTTTCCCTCGGAGTTCAGGAAGTGTCGTGACAGAAAGAGTTGATGGATGATTAAGGTAAAAGAGATCGGCTGAAGATTGTATATAGTTTATTGAGTGAAATACAGGGAATTAGTGCCAATCGTTGAGGTTTTATCGATCTATGCACCTTTAATAAACACCAGTTTTGGATCATTCCCTGAGTGAGACATCATTGTTCTGTCCGGACAAACTGTAGCCTTCATTCAACCCGAACCAAAATCAGCGCGAATATCAAAACAAAACTCAGAAATCGTCGCCTCGCCGAGATTTCGTTTTTCGCATCTCGATCATTTTGTCGTAACTCGGGCGAGAAAAAACCCGAAATCTTTTATCGTATGTCGAACTTTTTGTACGTAGAGCGTTTCGTAAGTCGGGGTTCTACTGTATTTGCCAATTGAAATCAAAGCGACTTTATTTCCTCTTGTATGTCTAAGAGTGTGCAGTCAGGCTTGGTTTGTATTCTATAGGATATTTATCTACCAAAGCACTTCATTTATCACTTAATTTATTCAAATCTGAATCCTCCTCTAAAACCGGCAGTCAAAATGCACATGAAAAGACTTTTGTGGAGCTTGAAAGTCAGTGGAAGGCCCATCTGTCTGCCAGTCGCCGGCGCAGGAGTGCAGCTTTGAGTTTCTCCAGCGCTGGTGATGCTCTCTCACCAAACACACACCGGCCCTCGATGCGCCTTCATCTCGTCAGCTCAGAAAGGCAGCCGGTGTTTTGATGCTGCTAGCAGTATGACGCCACAGCCAGCAAAATGCCAGAGGGAAAAATGCCCTTAAGGTGTAGTATCCGCACTCCTCCCTCCGTTCACTAGCTTAACGTCTATAAACAGACACTAAACGCTGGGTCCCTTTCTGACAGCCATCTTAAACCAGACCTCACACGGACCGCGCTCTCCAGATCTGTTGACACGCTTCCCTGCTCAGCAAAAACGCTCTTTTGAAGTAATTGCCTCTTTTTGTGTGCGGAACTTTTGGAAGAGAAGCTTGAGAAGAAATGTCTTGTTTTGAAGTCATGCTGTACATTATGTAACACCGTTATCGATCCAAACTAGGGCTGTCAACGTGAATGCATTAACATAAAATTGATTCAATATTGACTTCTTTAATGCATTGAATCAATTTCATGCTATAACTTTCATAACAGTACAGCAGGGTGCTTTTCTATGAATCAAATCTAGATGTGACGTTTAATACAATAACAATAATTTTCACTTTTTCCATCATGAATATAAACATGTGCCTTTGAGCCTTTTTTATGCTGCTTCAGATATGTTTGTTTCACACAGAACACGTTTTCCATTCCACTGTGCGCGGCAGACGGACGCGTTTGACCACTACGAATCACACGCGGTTCTAAAAACGCTGAGCTCAAGTTAAAAAAAACTTGTAAGACGAGTTTCGAGACTTAAGACGAGTTTCGAGCCCACCCGTCAAGATTTTCAAAGCATTGCATAAATTCTCAAAATAAGTGCCATCCATGCAAATCGTCACACCTAATAATTACACAATTTTCTTGGAACCACATGCATGCGTTAGCAACTTAGCATATAAAAAATATACCATTCTGAAATTAAACAAGATTGAACATTAAATTTAAAAAAAGAATGAAAACCGATGACTTTTAATTGCAATTGTTTCAGTGCATCATCGGTCTAGGGCAGGGGTCGGCAACCCGCGGCTCTTTCATCCCCTTCACGTAACTTATAGCAGCGGTCCCGCTGTCCGTGATTGGTCCGCTATCGCTCCGCCCACGAATGAAAGGAGTATCGCACTGCACGCAGTCGCTCCGCCCAATCGGTCCGCGCACCCCCCCAGTCGACAGAATGATCGGTCCGGAGTGTCGCTTCATATATAAGGCTTTTATTGCGGCTTTAGACATATTTGTTTTTTGTTTTTTTGGTCCAATATGGCTCTTTCAACATTCTGGGTTGCCGACCTCTGGTCTAGGGTTACAAATCAAGCTTCAGGAAGACGACATTTAATCTGATGTGAAAACCCTCTGAGATATTCAGTCTACTCACGGTTACATTTACGCATGTTTAAATACTTTTCATCAAAACGCAATGAATCCCAAACGCTTTCACATATAAAGTTGTTTATATGAACCCTAAACTTTGCAATCAATTTCAAATATTGATCAATTTTCAATCAATTTCCAACGCACACAACACTCCCCTAGTTTTTGCCTTGATGACAGACATATCTAAACATAAAGATGTCAAATATATCAGAAGAGCTTTTCCATTCTGGCCAGTTTGTTAGATGTAAGACATTAATAAACGTATTCATAATACATGTAAACATGCGCATCACAGCACTGTGATTTTATAAATAGTTGGATTCGAGTGTTCACCCGCTTAATTTTTTTCCTTGCGATTTGATCAGATGTTAATTTGGATTGAGTTTAGTTGGATCGATTGTTTTTCAGTCGGATCAGCAATCCGTCCCACAGCTCTGAGAAACCAAAACGGCACAGGAATAGTTCAGAGCAGAATATTGTTTTCATTTGCGGCGATTCCTTCAGACAAAACCCTTTTCAAAGCAGATCGTCACACTGGAGTCGTGATGGAAACGACTCAGGAGGAGCTGGATCACGAGACGCGACGAGTCTCATACGATCTTTGCCGTCGAGACGTCTGCGGTTCAGTGGAAGTTCACGCTCGCACCAGGATTCGACGTAAATCCCACTTATTAATAAATCACCATCAGCTGTTGCGAGACGGTCCAGACTCTGCAGCTGTTTGTGTGAGATCACAGGAACATACCATAAACCAATGTGATTGTTATACAGCCACCGGCATCCTAAATGATGCCTACAAACAGATCCGGGGAAACGCTTAAAGTAGCCGCGGCGTGGGTTAGCTCTGCTGCGGGTGGAGGGGAGGCTCAGAAGAAGACTCGGACTTGCTACAAAGGGTTTAGATGAGAGCGAGACAGACAGACGGGACGGCAGGCGCACAAAGCCGCCGGGGCGCGGGATGATCTCGGCATGCGGCGCGACGCTGGGCCTGCGCTAACACACACATGCGCGGGAAGCAGCATTAATGTAGACTGGGACTCAGGTAGCAGCCTGCTGTCAATCATTCATCCATCCACCTGACTAATTGGCTTCTTACCCTCTCTCCACCCGGCTCCTGTGCTAACCGCTCGCCTCTGGCAAAAATGCAGATGAGCGCTGGAGAAGGCGTCTGGCGGAGGGAGGGAGGGAGAGGAGGAAAACTGCAGCTTTAGTTAATTATCTCTCTGAGTCAGTCTGTCCGACAGCAGCCCACACAGCGCACTTATGCTAAACAGCAAAGCATCCTGGGAATTGGAGTGACAGCTCATTTTCCTCTTGCAATTTTATATGAAAGCTGCACCAGAGACCTGCACCCCTCCTTCTATCCATCCATCCATCCGTCTCTCCCTCTTCTCCTCTCACTGGTTCTCCCTCTCTTTCTGGGTGGCGAGGACTCCTGGGATGTTGGTGTGGTAGCTGTCAGTGACACTGTGTATGCCTTCTTTCTCTGGCGCTCACTCTTTCTCTCTCTCTGCGCTGACAGCGGCTTGTTGACAAACGCCAGCAGTCATCTCGGCACCCTGGGAAATCTCTGCTACCATTTTGTCAGCAGAATGACAGAAGCTGTTAATGTCTCAAATTCTCCCCGTGACAGAGAGCCATCTTGTTGACAGTGTTTGACATTCGGCGCTCAATTCATGTCGTCCATTTTAATTTATTATATTTTTTTGTGCAGCAGATCCAACCCCCCCTTCACTCTCTCTCTCTCTCTCTCACACACACACACACACACACGGATCCCATGGCTCCTCGGCAGAAAAATTAACAGTTACTCGATTTGTCTGAATGTAGCTGTGGAGCTGCTAATGATTTTTGTCCGGTAATGAGAATTGTGTCAGTGTCCTGTTAAAAATGAAATAAATCCTTCGCTCCGTATGAATCCACCGGCATATCTCCTGCCAGCCGCGATCGATGCAATTTACAAATTAGAGTTGGGGAAAAAAAATCGTTTATTCCCTCTCTGGGGTGTAAAAGGCAAGATGCCGAAGACAGGAAGATCCAAAGTAAAGCAAAATGAAACAATACGAAAAACACGGCGGTGTAACAAACGTATAAAAACGACAGCACTACTTCTGTATTAAATGCCCACGTCTCGACCTCTGTGCGATTCATAGTACTCATATTAATGTGGAGAGTAAACGTTTCCAGCAAAGTTTAACGAGCAGGAAGTTCTTCGGCATTCTGATCCGAGGCTAGTTATTAATCGGGAACATGGAAATGTTGTTGTATTTTCTAAAATAATAATAACGTGAAAATAAATGTGCATGAGATGCATGTCATAGACTTACATTTACTACAGGTGCAAATTTGTAACGACTAGGAAGTTCTCCGGTGTTTTGGTTGAACTGTGTTGCTCACGGGTGAAATATGAACGCAGTCAGACGGATGTGGATTTGGAAAGATGATCAATATCTAAATGTAGCTCCGGCTGCATATCTGACATCCAAACCAATTAGCCAAAAACAGCAGGAGAATCCGCACGGGCGGAGGATGAGAGGATGGGAGCGCCAGTTCTGTGGGAAAAACGCAGTGCAAGTCAGGCCTCGTCTCTGGCTGAGCATTATGGGCTTTTACGGCCTAATTGAGAGAAACACCTAGACAAAAAGTACTAAGAGAACAGCGGCGCCTGTAGGATTTCATCTGAGGGTATTTAGAGAGGCCTTTATTTGTGTGTGGCAACAATTCAATATATGCTCATGTTAGAAACTCAACTCTGAAAGACGTTTAATTGTCTAATATGTTTAGCTTTCATGTAACCAGCATTTCTATAAGACTTGAGATTCTTCAGATCAACGGAACAGCTCAGCAGAAGCAACGGGTCTCTACGCGCTAGAAACGCTGGGTTATTTATTTCCATAGTTGGGCTGTTTTGTGTTGGCCAGCCGTTGGGGTTGGTGGCCGATGAAACAACACAACCCTCTGACGCAACAAACCCCGACGGGTGGCACAGAGCAGCTCTCCGCGCGGCGCAACGCTGGCAAAATAAAGGTTTGTATACATTTCATTTTGCCTATAAAGTCTTTACAGTGCTGTAAATAATTTAAATGCAATGCTACACACATGGATCAGCTGTCAGAGAGAATGCTTGCATGATGGAAACATGTTTTTCGTCTATTTCGCCAACACTGAAAATGGCATAAAGCAGAGGAGAAGGAACTTTTGAAAACTGTCTTGAGTTTTGGACAGTGCTTTGGCAATCAGAAAAATAGCAAAATATGTTTAAAAAAAAGTTATTGAATGTTTAACTTTTGAAATGTAATTTCATTTAACTGTATAATTCTCGAGTTGCCAGTCGTTTCCACACTTTTTACCCTTTTAACTCTTGCCTACATTTCTGGGTGTTCTTGTTTATTAATAAATATTCCCCTTTTGATTATTACTGTTGCCTGTGTTGTTACTCTACTAATTCTGTGTGCAACTTTCAACGTATTTTGGGTTCATTTTAAGCCAGCAGGATAGTCATTTTTAATCAATAGTTTAATTTAAACATTTAACCCAAGCAGCTGAGTAAAAAAATAACCCAATGCTGGGTTTGTCCAATTTTGACCCAGCACCGAGTTCCCAATTAGCCCACAAAAAATGGCAAAAAAAAATCTCAAAAAGACATCCATCTAGTGAATTTCCACACAGAAAAATGGTTAAAAAATCTGCGCGGTTGCACACAAACCTTTAGGGGTGAATGGCCACTTACTGAAAAAAAAGTAGTAGTAGTTTTGTTTCAATTGTTTGTATGAAAACATCCAATTCATCCAAGACTGTTTGTTCTTATCGGCGTTGTTCATTTGCGTTATCGACTGAGAATCAGAGCAGGTCGCTTTACAAACACATGGTCAAATGACAGACAGAAATATGAAATTCACATAATAACAGCTGAAACCATTACAGGAAAGCATTTCTCGGGTCTGTCGGAGCTCAAGCTGGTGCCCCCGATATAAAAGAAACGCATTAAAGAACCAAAGTTCTCTGAGAGGAAGAGTGCGAAGAAAGAGATGATCTAGGATTCCTTCCCTCATTTAAGTGAAATACAACAATGAATATATGGTGTCAGACTGATCTGAGTTCACACTAACCGCTCATTCTTAAGCTAGAGACTCATCCAAGACTTGCAAAAAAAGTGTGTGAGGGGGGGGGGGGGGGGTGTTTACAATTGAGTAGCTTTTCACATACACATCCATAGTATACATTTAATATTATTATGTTTTACTTATGTAGCGTCTTTCAAGATCCCAAGGAAACTTTACGCAATTTTTTATATAAATATACAATCAGGAAACAACATGAACAAGCAAAGACACACGTGACAAAACCAAGACAAGCAAGGATCTGAAATGTAAGGTATACAATCAATTGATAGACTATAACGTAAATAAATGAGTTTTGAGCTCCGAAGATTGAAATGCAGAACGCCCTGCCACAGACAGTAGATCGTTTAAATTTTTAACCCAACAGTTAGGTTAGTTCATATATTTGACCCAAATTTGGGTTAAAACAACCCAGCGTTTTTGTAGAGTGCACTTGATCTGAGAGTCCAGACAGGGAAACGGGTGTATTAATCCTGAAAGATCAAGAGGTGCTTAATCACGACAAGCTTTGAAAACTAGGAACTAAGTGTTTTAAACTGAATGTGATGGATAACAGGGAGCCAATGCTATGGGAGTGACGTGAGACGATTTTTTGTTAAATATAAAAGCACAAGTTTTGGAGCAATTGCAGGCGATTAATGGTTTTAGTGCTTAGGCCGAAGAACAAAGAGTTGCAGTCCAGACGTGAAGTTATAAAACCATAGATAACATCTTTGGGATTTAATGAAGGTCGTACACAAGCGATGTTATGAAGATGAAAAAAAAAACAAGACTGATTGATGTGCGGTTCAAAGCTTAGTTTATATTCTTATAATTTAAGGAGTTTTCCAACATTTCACTAACCAAAAAAAGTAAGCTATTGCTTGCAAAACATCATTTATGACGAAGTTACAACAGGAAGCGGTTAGAATTAGTATAAAAATGTAAATCACAAAAATATTAATGCAAAAAGTCTTGATGGTTAGGCTAATTGTGCTAAAGAACTCATTTTAATGGCTTAAACTTAAAGGGTTAAAGGTCATTAAATAATTCACACACAGGCCACTGATGTATATGATTAGTTTTACAATGTTGGCGCAACCAATCAGAAAAATGACACACAAAAAAAGGTATCATGATATAAGTATAAGTTTCCATGGTATTTATGATTAGTCCAACCATATTAATTTACCATGGTATTCAGATCTTACCTGACTGAACACGTGGTACTAGTGTTAGCAAAACCCCCGAAAACCAAGTATTACTGAGAAAATGAGTCATGAAACTACAAAATCATGTTTTCCTCCCAAACATACAGATTTATCCTATATAAACAATTACCTTCGGTTCCCAGGAGCCCGAGCGGGAGGCTTTTAGCGCGTTATAATATTCTCCTCACAGCTCGTGTTTGTCATTATGGCCTCGCAGCCGTTAAACTCGCGGGGGCCGCGCGCGCTCCTCTTTAAAGCGCGCGAAAGAGGTTCTGCAGGTGCGAGCGCGAGCAGAAGGACGAGATTAAAGTGTCTTCCTCCACCTGTCTCTCTCTCCCTCTCTCTCACCTCCATCTCTCTGTTTGACGGGGTGAGGAGTGTGAGGCAGATTTGTACCGACAGCACCGCGCGCATTCTCCAGTCAAACGGCATAAAAGGCGCGCGGATGATCAAAGCGCGCGCAGCGGCGCCCGTCTCGCGGGTTCACGACGTTTGAAATTTAAAACAAAACAAAAAAACCGTCACGCAACCGCTATTTACATTTTACTCCGTTTTGCATCTGGATAAAAACATTTTTTATCTCCACCTCGCTCCTGTTCAAAATCTCTGAAGCGCTCCAAAAAACTTTTCTGCACAAATAACAACATTAATACGCAAATATAGAAGTAGGCTAGAGGCGTGACGCTTGTTTGGAGAATTTTTTTTTGGAATTAATTCGTTTAAAAATAATTTAATGAAGCCGACGTTTTTGCGGAATGTGAAAATGATAGCAATTTGAAAGAAAACAACTTTTGTCGTGAAGGGAAGCGGGATGAAACGGATCCGTTTCTTTCGTTCATATGGGAACGTGACGCTTCGGTCCAACGGCGATATTTGTAGTTGAGCTTCTGAGGAGTTGAAACGCTCGTATTTACACACCAAGGGATTCACGGCGCAGGAGGAAGATCCTCTGGGTGCGAATGAACAGTTACGCGCTCGGTAAACAGCGCTTCGCTTATGAATGTGCGCAAAAACGCGCGCCGCACGTGACGTAACGCTGCGTCAATGTCAGGCAATCCGCCATTAGCGCCTTTCTTCTGCATGTGACTGACTCTCTGCAGAATATGAGAGGTTTCATTACAATAACAGGGCCAAATGTTATTTTATGTGTGTATATATATACACACACACACACAATACAATTAAATAATTTAGCTAATTTTTAGACAGTTCTTGTTCTACTTTTGTTATTGTATAATTTTTATTTACATATTATACAATTGCAAAAATAGAACAAGAACTGTTAAAAAATTTGCTAAATATATATATATTAAAAATACTTAAAAGGGATGTTGTGTTCACAATGTATTTCAACCTAATAATATAATTTTATATATACACATATGTAATGTATTCATTAAATGTCAGCATGCATACATGTATGTATTCTTGAAACCGTGTATCTACCGTTATCCATCTATACACACATTATCTATTTTATTAAGATATTAAATATTCTCTCTCATCTAGATCCATACATTTATCTATCGATCCTCAAACATCAGAATGCATTATATTATTACTTAAAATATTTTTGTAAATTGACATGAGAAAGCCAACGCCCCATAAATGCTCATCAAACATGAAAACACGGTCGTAGCTGGAGAGTTCAAATGAAGTTTATTTGTACAAACGGTTAGAAAAGGGAGAAAGTGTATTCTCCAGAGGCTCGGCTGATGAATCGGAGGCACAGTGTGTTTAAGAGCGCAACCTTTACGGCTGATCTGGAATCAGTCCTTCTTACAAT
>JAWRVZ010000189.1:67500-72500 GCA_037043235.1 Rhodeus uyekii | reverse complement strand
GGGTACCCGTGAGCTCATTTTAATCACTCGCGTGCGCGAACATTCATCCGCTCTCAACTGCTGTTTTTGCTCGCGCGAGCATTTATATTTGTGTCAGTCGTGGGGCGGGGCTTGCTCTTGTAATAGTAACATCAAATGTCATTGGTTAGTTCCCTTTTTTCCAGAGGTCAGTTGTGATTGGACGCCTGTGATTGTCAATCTAGAGCTGAGGCAAATATACGATTCAGTCACATTGCATATTATGGTTTTTCTGTCGATTAAATTGTATTAATATTGTTTTATTGTAATTTCACGTGTCCCAGTCGAGTGATTTAAGACCAAACTATACTTCATACAAGTTTTCTAGGATTTATTAAAAGTAAACGCACAGGCACGACCTTCTGAAAAGACGTTGTAGATCGCTTCATATATAAACCTTAGATTGCGGCTCCGGACATATTTGATTTTTTTGTTAAATATGGCTCTTTCAACATTTAAGGTTGCCGACCCCTGTTCTAAACAAAAAGTCAAATGCATAAATGTAAACCTGCAATAAACAACTTTCAAATAGGAATCTGTACCAGATAGAGTCAAACTCAACAATAACAAAACCCAAAAGAGAGAGAGAAGCAGGAACTCACCCGAGAAGCAGCTGGTCTTTCGGGTCTTGAGACACGTACACAAAATCTCTGAAGGTAACACACACACACACACACACACACAATCATTACAAATCAATCTACATTAAATCAATCTACACCAACGTCTTGTTACAATCTCACACACACACTTCTGAATGCATGCGTGTGATTTCAGAAAGAGCTTAAAGGATTATTTCTCCCAAAATATGACAATTCACAGTTTTTTTGGAGTCGTACACGAGTCCAGTTCTGCCGAAAGCGTGACCTCTGACCCCGCCGGGGGTGAGCGCTGACACTAATGTGAAGGTTTGTAAGTTTGTAACTTACTGTAAAAGTAAGAAAAGTGTCAAACATACATTTAAATACATGTCAAATAACTAATCAATGAATCAAGTTCTAATCCCATAATGATCTTCATTAACTCACGCATTGCTTCTATGATGAGGCGCTTCAGAGTATATATAAAACATTCAGTCCCATTATAAATCTGGGAAGATTAATTAATAAAAGGATATTTTAACACAAGTGTGTTTGGCTGAAAGCAGAAAGTCTCGCACACTTCGGACGGCTTGAAGGAGGATATTATGGGATGGTTTTCATTTTGGGGGAAACGAACCCTTTAAATGCCACAGATCAGGAAACATGATGATGATGTCAGAGTTTCTAACGCAAGGCGTTGTGTGTGTGTGTGTGTGTGTGCGTGCGTGCGTGCGTGTGTGTGTGTACCTGAGATACGCTTTCGGCTTGTAACCCATAGCAAGAGCTTTCTCCTCCGACATGATCAGAACAGCCGACGCACCGTCCGTCTGAGGAACACACACACACACACACACACACACACACACACGTTTACAGAGATAACTCTGACGGGATGAAGCCGAGTGAACTGCAGGATTCTCTGAGGCGACGCACCAGGAACGAGGAGTTGGCGGCCGTCACGGTGCCGTGAGGCTTGATGAAGGCGGGTTTGAGTTTGGTCAGCTGCTCCATGCTGGACGGACGGATGCCGTTATCTTTGGACACGATGTCCTTCCCTGTGACACACACACACACACACACGCACACACACACGCGTGAGCAACAGTCTGGACGCTGGTCAGTGCACACTCTTGGTTCATGATGGCGTCACCTGGCACTTTGAAGCTGACGACATCCGAGAGCAGACCGGCTTCCTGCGCGTTCCTCGCCAGTGTGTGAGAGCGCAGCGCATACTCATCCTGCTCCGCTCGCGTCACGCCGAACGCAGCCGCCAGACGGTCCGCGGAGTGACCCATCGTCTCAGCCGTGGAGAACTCGCTCACCGCCGGCAGCTGCGCACACACACACATACACACACACACACACACACACACAATTAAAGCTTCGGAGGAAGAGACTCGACGATACCATGCTGAGTCAGAGATTCAATATGCACTGCATTTAAACACACACACACACTGATATCACACTTGTGAAGTTTGTAGCGGTTTATAATTTTATAGAAAAGGTTTACAGCTGTTTGCTACATAATTTTCAGCTATTTTTTTTACTAATTCCCTGTAATAAAAAATAAAATAAAAAAGGGTAATGTGTGAGGTGCACTGTGGGTAATGCGTGAGGTGCACTGTGGGTAATGCAGTACCTCAGGCGTGAGGTGCACTGTGGGTAATGCGTGAGGTGCACTGTGGGTAATGCAGTACCTCAGGCGTGAGGTGCACTGTGGGTAATGCGTGAGGTGCACTGTGGGTAATGCAGTACCTCAGGCGTGAGGTGCACTGTGGGTAATGCGTGAGGTGCACTGTGGGTAATGCGTGAGGTGCACTGTGGGTAATGCGTGAGGTGCACTGTGGGTAATGCAGTACCTCAGGCGTGGGGTGCACTGTGGGTAATGCGTGAGGTGCACTGTGGGTAATGCAGTACCTCAGGTGTGAGGTGCACTGTGGGTAATGCATGAGGTGCACTGTGGGTAATGCGTGAGGTGCACTGTGGGTAATGCGTGAGGTGCACTGTGGGTAATGCGTGAGGTGCACTGTGGGTAATGCAGTACCTCAGGCGTGGGGTGCACTGTGGGTAATGCGTGAGGTGCACTGTGGGTAATGCAGTACCTCAGGCGTGGGGTGCACTGTGGGTAATGCGTGAGGTGCACTGTGGGTAATGCAGTACCTCAGGCGTGGGGTGCACTGTGGGTAATGCGTGAGGTGCACTGTGGGTAATGCAGTACCTCAGGCGTGGGGTGCACTGTGGGTAATGCGTGAGGTGCACTGTGGGTAATGCAGTACCTCAGGTGTGAGGTGCACTGTGGGTAATGTAGTACCTCAGGTGTGAGGTGAGCGAGGCGGATGGATCCCAGCAGAGAGAGTCGAGCGCCGAGGGTCTTCGCCTTGTTGAGGGACAGCATCGTCTTCCGCATCTTCCGGCTGTGGCGAATCGGAACGTCGGACATGAACTCGACGCCACCGGCGACTATGGCGTCACACTGACCGCTGGCGATCAAACCCACACCTGCACAACAAACCAACAGCTGAACTTCAGCTTTAACTCATGCCACACATGCTGACGGTGCAGACAGTGTTACATGCGTTCAGTAAACACTAACATGCGTGTTCATACCCGTGGTCATCGCTTGGTTGGAGGAAATACACGCCATCGTCACGGTGTGAGCAGGAGTCGTGTCGGGGATGCCAGCGCCCAGCGCCGCCTGCAACAACACACGCTTCTTAGAAAAGCTCTTTAACTGATGACGGGGCACAGACCTGCTGCCACAAACATGCCATCCAACGACACCAGCACACCCGATCCGCTGAGAGTTGGGCACGTTTCACATTTTATAAAGCGCTTTCCCATTGCTTTCAATAGGGGGGGGGGGGGGCGGAGGGTTAGGACGTTGCTTTCAATGGGGGGGCGGAGGATTAGGACGTTGCTTTCAATGGGGGGGGGGGGGCGGAGGGTTAGGACGTTGCTTTCAATGGGGGGGGGGGCGGAGGGTTAGGACGTTGCTTTCAATGGGGGGGGGGGGCGGAGGGTTAGGACGTTGCTTTCAATGGGGGGGGGGGGGCAGAGGGTTAGGACGTTGCTTTCAATGGGGGGGGGGGGGGGCGGAGGGTTAGGACATTGCTTTCAATGGGGGGGGGGGGGTTAGGACGTTTTCGCGCGAAAGTCCATCAAAAGTGGACCGAATCATTTGAAACGTAACGTCATATGAAAAATAACACACAAAAATTAATCCATACATTTTAAAAAATGTAATGGATGCAAATAAATGGCGTTTGTTGAACGTTCTACACAACGAAGAATCCAAAGGTTTCCATAAAACGTGAAGCAGCACAAAAGTCAGAGCGTTTGAAAGCACTTTTATTCACATTAAAGAAAATAGTCCAACACCGTGGTACAACGAGCACACCCAGGCCCTCAAGAGAGCAGCCAGGAAAATGGAGCGGAGCTGGAAAAAAAACTAAGCTAGAGGTTTTTCGCATTTCATGGAAAGACAGCTCTATTGCATTCAGAAAAGCCTTAAAATCAGCTAGATCTGCTTACTTTTCCACCCTCTTAGAAGAAAACAAATACAACCCTAGGTATTTATTTGAGACAGTGACTAAATTAAGAAGAAATAAAGCCTCAACCCCAGATGCTTTAAATCAGCACAGCACTAATGACTTCATGGACTTCTTTACTTGCAAAATTCATAATATTAGAGAGAAAATTATAACCATGCAACCGTCTACTACAATATCACAAAATACAGTAAATTTGTGTGTCCCCGAAGAAAAATTCCACTCCTTCATTGCTATTGGGGAGGAAGAATTGTCTAAACTCGTTAAATCATCAAAATCAACAACATGTATGCTAGACCCAATACCAACTAAGCTACTGAAAGAGATGCTTCCAGAAATCATAGATCCTATTCTTAATATTATTAATTCTTCTTTGTCATTAGGATACGTACCAAAAACCTTTAAGCTGGCCGTAATTAAACCGCTTATTAAAAAACCACAACTTGATCCTACAGAATTAGTTAATTACAGGCCGATATCGAATCTACCTTTTTTGTCAAAGATTCTAGAAAAGGCAATATCTTCACAACTATGTTCCTTTCTAGAAAGAAACAGCATCTACGAGGATTTCCAGTCAGGATTTAGACCATATCATAGTACTGAGACTGCTCTTATTAGAGTTACTAATGATTTGCTCTTATCATCCGATCGTGGTTGTATCTCTCTGTTAGTGTTACTGGACCTTAGTGCTGCATTTGATACAATTGACCACAAAATCCTTCTGAATAGACTTGAAAACTATGTTGGCATTAGTGGAGTTGCATTAGCCTGGTTCAAATCATACTTATCTGACCGTTATCAGTTTGTAGCAGTAAATGAGGAGATGTCATATCGGTCACGGGTTCAGTAT
>JAWRVZ010000189.1:40000-65000 GCA_037043235.1 Rhodeus uyekii | reverse complement strand
TAAACACTCAGTAATTACGTAACGCGAGGCGTTCGTTAGCGCTTACCGAAGCGTGCGGCCGGAGCCAGCGGACGCCTCAGAGAACCCAACGACAACATCTCTGGAGATCTGAGGGGAAACGGGCAGAAGTTCAGTGAAAGAGAGGAAGAACAGAGACGAGAAAGATGAGGGAAGTTCAATCTGAAACAGCATCTGAAGAACGCCGAAACCTCGAAATGAAAGATGTCATGAATAAAACTCAATCCAGCGCAACAAACGCATTAGATGTGCCTCCACACACACACACACACACACACACACACACACACACACACAGTCTCAGAAATGAATTAACAACATGAACGCTGATTCCAGTCATCTGAACACAATCTCTCACGCAACTCCAGCAAGAATCATCTCTAATCTGTCAAACATTCTTCAAAAGGTAAAATAACTCGTCTTTCCACTTCATCAACAGAAACACCCATTTTTATTGTGATATTCTGTAATTCAGGTAATCTCTTCAATCTTTTGAGCACATGATTGAAAGTGAACGGGGTAATAATGCAGACGGATGCAGTGTGTCATCAGGACACGAGGGGGCGCCGCAGCCGCAGGAGAGCAGGTCAACGCTCACAGAGAGCCTGAAGAAGCTGCAGGAGTTCATCTGCTGACAGAAGATCCGGCGCTTCCAGTGACACTGCAATGAAGACCCGCTGCCCCCCCCCGTAACGCTCAGCACACTCCAGCCACAGGTGCAGTTGTTGATCAGGATCAATATAAACCCACTGAACTTTGGGAAGTCATTAAAAGCAAAGGGGAGGGGCAACTCATGCAATTAAGACGCTACTGGGACGGTTATTAACGACCCTTCAGAAGACAAACAGCTGTGACAGGATTTCTGCCTCCAAGAAGCGTTGATTCATGAACACAGCCATGATTATCATGAGATCAGGAACATTTACATTCCTCCGATAATCAGACGCTTTTATCCAGAGCATTCAAGAAACACGTGGATATTCTAATCAGTTCTTGTCATTAAGATGAAGAGTCGAAGTTGAGAGATGGACGTTACACTCTTGATCGACCGCTCAGGAAAGAGGCCTAACAATCATCAAATCACAGAAGAACGAAATTAAGGAACGTGAACTAAAATACAGTGATACCTCGGTTTACGAGTGACTTGGTATACGAGCAAATCGGTGTACGAGCATGGAGGGTTGAATCGGTGTACGAGAAAAAAATTCCCTCACCCATGCGCAGTTTTTTGTCTAAAAGATCCCTTTATCACCCCTTAACTCGTTCATTCTCTCAGTGTCTCTCAGTATGGGTGCATCATTCACCACAGTGCATTATTTTATAAGTTGTTGTGAATATGATTACATGTGAATATGATGAAACTTTATTAATGGAGCATGTTACCAACACCACACATTGCATACTAATGAGACTCACGTGTGTTCACAGTCCAACGCACCCAATGACGTTCTTAAAGGGCCATACACTTTTAGAGAACTGCATACTATAACAGTTATAACTCTGTACAGATCATATACATAAGTGATTTACAGCGGTTTTACCTCGTGTTGTTGTATTAATTGTGATCGCTATTCTTCACGTTGTAATATCGTTACAAATGTTGAAGGAACTAGTTAATCTGATGTGTCAATAAGTGTTAAGTTAACAGTCTTGTCACTTTAAGAGGGCGGGGTTTCAGTCGGCGCTAGAGAGAGTTCAGTTCTGAGGGATTTGAGAGAGAGCTCGTAAGCAGAGATAGTTTTGATTCTTCTGTTATGTACGGCGTGGGTTGAAGCCAGAACCGCAATCTGATAGTTCTCAATAAAATCTCTGAATGAGAAGGAACCTGTCTGGTTATTAAAAGAAGCAACGCTACAATGTAGTGAAATATATAAGCAGTAACCCCCCCCCCCCCTCCCCTTTCGTCTCGATCATGCCAGCAGTGAAGAGGTAAAGTAAGTGTTACAGTAAATAGTTAATAATGAGTTAAACTCTAAAAATACTTAATTTGTATTTATATGAGATCTTAATGGTTATAATTATAAATGTAATTAATAGGTTAAAAACAAAAAAATATTTAAAATGGGCATTTATGGTCGTGTGGAACGAATCAAGTGATTTTTAGTGCGTTCTTATGGGGGAAATTGTTTTGGTGTACGAGCATTTTGGTTTACGAGCTCGCTCTTGGAACGAATTAAACTCGTAAACCGAGGTATTACTGTACTCAGTTCCACACACATGTCCAGGAAACTCATGAATATTCATGTAAGCTCCGCCCACTGAAAACAAAAGTGTTGTAACAGACGACAACGGAGGACTACAAACACTCTTGTGATCCTGATTGGTCGTCCATCCCCACATGACCATCCTGACAGCCAATCATGTTCTGCTGTTGAAGTCTCGCATGCGTTCCAGCTGGATTGGGTTCGAGGCGTCAGACGTTTACATGTGCGAGAGGAAACTACAGCTGCTGCTCGACACTCGAGTCAAGACGATTACATGAGAAAAACACACAAGATTTCATTCTTCAACTTTCTGTTTTAATGTAACATTTTAAGTACAGTAGAACCCCGACTTACGAAATTAATCCGTTCCGAGGTTGGTTTCGTATGTCGAACTTTTCGTATGTCGGTCAGGCTTTTACATGTTAATTGCCTAATCCGTTCCAAGCTCTACGAAAACACCACATTCAGCCTGGGATGAAGCGCACCCCAGCTTCATACTTCTCAATAATCTTTATCGACTCAATGAAAAGCACCCTCTTCTTCCCTTTGACTTCAGCAACAATCTTCACATCCATGGTTACTGATTAGAAAAAGTTTATGCTAGCAGAGGCTGGTGGGAGCGATGCTGACCAATAGGAGAGCAGGATTGTAAAAGTGTTCCCCTTCTTACATGGACTATTCCAGCCATCCCTGTCATTCAGTGCGAAATGGACTATTCCAAAACTTTCCCTCGGAGTTCAGGAAGTGTCGTGACAGAAGAGAGTTGATGGATGATTAAGGTAAAAGAGATCGGCTGAAGATTGTATATAGTTTATTGAGTGAAATACAGGGAATTAGTGCCAATTGTTGAGGTTTTATCGATCTATGCACCTTTAATAAACACCAGTTTTGGATTATTCCCTGAGTGAGACATCATTGTTCTGTCCGGACAAACTGTAGTCTTCATCCAACCCGAACCAAAATCAGCGCGAATATCAAAACAAAACTCGGAAATCGTCGCCTCGCCGAGATTTCGTTTTTTGCATCTCGATCATTTTGTCGTAACTCGGGCGGAAAAAAACCAAAATCTTTTATCGTATGTCGAACTTTTCGTAAGTAGAGCGTTTCGTAAGTCGGGGTTCTACTGTAGTGTCTGCTCATATCTCGCAAGCGTTTTCTTTCGTTCGCACTCGAGAACGGCCATCAGAAGTGAGGTGTGGGAGTATCAGAATCAGAAAGAGATGAAACATGATGTTAAACACAGCAGACACTCAGAAACACAGAATGAGGAGTTAAAGTCCTGACCTGAATCTGCTCTAACCCTCCAATGGGTCTGAACCACAACAACTCTGCAGATATTAGTGGGATAAAGTTCCTCCACAGCTCATTAAAATCTCACTGCGGGTTAATCGCAAGCGCTTGATTGCTGTCGCTGTCACTCCATCACTTACTGTGTTCAGATGACTGACACACACACTCACACTCACACTTGTTTTCCCTTATAATAACAACCTTCATTTACAAACTGTAATTTGGGTTTACTTGTTATCTTTGAGAAATGCT
This sequence comes from Rhodeus uyekii, assembly GCA_037043235.1. Classification (NCBI taxonomy): domain Eukaryota; kingdom Metazoa; phylum Chordata; class Actinopteri; order Cypriniformes; family Acheilognathidae; genus Rhodeus; species Rhodeus uyekii. The sequence goes on along the minus strand of JAWRVZ010000189.1, from coordinate 61,236 downwards.
GACATTTGTTTGATGACCTGAAACATTTAAGTGTGACAAACATGAAAACAAATAAGAAATCAGGACGGGTGCGAACACTTTTACACACACCTTGTGTGTGTGTGTGTGTGTGTGTGTGTGTGTGTGTGTGTGTGTGTGTGTGTGTGTGTAGTTTTCTCAGGGAAAGCAAGAACTGATTAGAATGTCAAACGTGTATCTTTAATCATGTAAGTCGTTATGGATAAAAGCATTTGCCAAACGCAAGAATGATAAAGTCAGTGTGACCTTTCACCTACTTCTGTCTGAACAAGGACAAACGCATTAAACATTTAAACAGCTGCCTAAAATCTTGACAACAACACTAATGATATAACACTCGTGATATAACTAAACACGCCAGTAAAAAGCACAACAAAATAACACTTTAACACGCACCAATTTATTCTTTCGCATGACTAAAAAAACCCTATTTAATATATCCATCAGGATTGATAAAAGAAACACAATGTGTGAGGTAATATAAAAGCATAAATCATACATTTACCTGCTACTGATGTAAATGTGAAGACAGTGTAATATTAGACGCCTCTCGTCTGGCTTATGACTACAGCAGTGCACGAGCCGCAGGACCCCGCGGCACCCCAAATCACCGCCTGATCAAAAATAAAATCAAAGAAGATATTTATTTATTTATTTTAATTACATGAAATTTGTACTGACATCAAAATAAACAAACACATAAACATAAAATGTTATTATGTGCTCTAAAAGGGAGGAGATGTGGTTTTAGTTAAAGGCGCTGAATTGGCAGCTCGCGTGTATGAGCGTGTAGGCGCGCGCACGGTGACAGTGACGTCACAGGTGAACTATTGAAGATTATATTGCATTCATTATTACAGTATATTAGAGCTTTGAATTAGGTGCATGAATTTACTTTCTACTAGTTTTACAGTCTTTGTCTGTTGAGCAAATATAATTATAGTAATAATGTTGAAATGTATAACATTTTATATTATATATATAAACAATTAGTAATATAAATGAGTTGCATGATAGGTTTCCATCCACCTGTGTTTATAGTTGTTGCGACTGATAAACAATAATAAACAATTATTAAAGCTCTTTTAAACAATTTCAAGAGATTTTCTGTTGTTTTTACACTTGCATTATTCTGTTGTTTGCATTATTATTATTATTTTTTATTTTTTTTTATTATTATTTTTTTATTTATTCCTTCGATGGAAGTTAGTGCAGTTTTAATAGACAGATTTTTCATTACTGGGGTAAAACTTTCTTTAAAATGTTTTTATCAAGGAATTATTCTGTTTTGTGCATTTAGTAACAACAGAAAGTATGGGGCTAATGGGAGCTGGCATCGCCCAGGTCAGGGCAGAGGAGCGTGTGCCCACCGTGCGCCCACCAGGACACGACACTGGAAGGACTTGCCAGAGGTCAAAAACAGCTGGACCAGAGGTCAGAGTCTCACACACACTCCACCTGCGAGAGCCGCTGCGTGTGATTACAGTGTAAGACAGCAGAGGGAGACAGGAGATCTCTGTCCACACACACACACACACACACACACGCACACACACACACACACACACACACACACACACACACACACACACGACTTCACACTCGCTCTGTTCACATTTAAATAGAAAAATAAACACAAATGTCAAACTATTGACGGTATCCCGTTATGATCAGGATGTTCTTTAATTGTTATTTCCAAGCCTGGGAGAAAAAGATTTGTAGAGATTTTGGCTAGAAAGGTCCTTAATATATTTATTTTACACTTGATAAAATACTTCATTTTCTTGTGTTCATTTTATATTAGCACAATAATCTTTTATAAAATACTTTCATTTTTTGTAGTTCATTTTTAATTATTGTAAATATATGTTATATATTTGTACTCGATGTATACTTCAACATTTTCATCATGGAAAAGCTGTATTCGTGTTGCATTATTTTTATATTTACATTTTTGTATGTATAACCTAATTCATATACAGTAACACCTTGAGATACGAGCGTCCCGACATACGAGCAACCCTTCCAGCAAATGTTTGCTTTGAGATACGAGTAAATATTTGAGATACGAGTAAATATTTGAGATACGAGTAAATATTTGAGATGCGAGTTAATAGTTGAGATGCGAGTAAATATTTGAGATGCGAGTAAATATTTGAGATGCGAGTAAATATTTGAGATGCGAGTAAATATTTGAGATGCGAGTAAATATTTGAGATGCGAGTAAATAGTTGAGATGCGAGTAAATAGTTGAGATGCGAGTAAATAGTTGAGATGCGAGTAAATAGTTGAGATGCGAGTAAATAGTTGAGATGCGAGTAAATAGTTGAGATGCGAGTAAATATTTGAGATGCGAGTAAATATTTGAGATGCGAGTAAATATTTGAGATGCGAGTAAATATTTGAGATACGAGTAAATAGTTGAGATGCGAGTAAATATTTGAGATGCGAGTAAATAGTTGAGATGCGAGTAAATAGTTGAGATGCGAGTAAATAGTTGAGATGCGAGTAAATAGTTGAGATGCGAGTAAATAGTTGAGATGCGAGTAAATAGTTGAGATGCGAGTAAATAGTTGAGATGCGAGTAAATATTTGAGATGCGAGTAAATATTTGAGATGCGAGTAAATATTTGAGATACGAGTAAATAGTTGAGATGCGAGTAAATAGTTGAGATGCGAGTAAATAGTTGAGATGCGAGTAAATAGTTGAGATGCGAGTAAATAGTTGAGATGCGAGTAAATAGTTGAGATGCGAGTAAATATTTGAGATGCGAGTAAATATTTGAGATGCGAGTAAATAGTTGAGATGCGAGTAAATAGTTGAGATGCGAGTAAATAGTTGAGATGCGAGTAAATAGTTGAGATGCGAGTAAATAGTTGAGATGCGAGTAAATAGTTGAGATGCGAGTAAATAGTTGAGATGCGAGTAAATATTTGAGATGCGAGTAAATATTTGAGATGCGAGTAAATATTTGAGATACGAGTAAATAGTTGAGATGCGAGTAAATAGTTGAGATGCGAGTAAATAGTTGAGATGCGAGTAAATAGTTGAGATGCGAGTAAATATTTGAGATACGAGTAAATAGTTGAGATGCGAGTAAATAGTTGAGATGCGAGTAAATAGTTGAGATGCGAGTAAATAGTTGAGATGCGAGTAAATATTTGAGATACGAGTAAATAGTTGAGATGCGAGTAAATAGTTGAGATGCGAGTAAATAGTTGAGATGCGAGTAAATAGTTGAGATGCGAGTAAATATTTGAGATGCGAGTAAATAGTTGAGATACGAGTAAATATTTGAGATACGAGTAAATAGTTGAGATGCGAGTAAATAGTTGAGATGCGAGTAAATAGTTGAGATGCGAGTAAATAGTTGAGATGCGAGTAAATATTTGAGATACGAGTAAATAGTTGAGATGCGAGTAAATAGTTGAGATGCGAGTAAATAGTTGAGATGCGAGTAAATAGTTGAGATGCGAGTAAATAGTTGAGATGCGAGTAAATAGTTGAGATGCGAGTAAATATTTGAGATGCGAGTAAATAGTTGAGATACGAGTAAATATTTGAGATACGAGTAAATAGTTGAGATGCGAGTAAATAGTTGAGATGCGAGTAAATAGTTGAGATGCGAGTAAATAGTTGAGATGCGAGTAAATATTTGAGATACGAGTAAATAGTTGAGATGCGAGTAAATAGTTGAGATGCGAGTAAATAGTTGAGATGCGAGTAAATAGTTGAGATGCGAGTAAATATTTGAGATGCGAGTAAATAGTTGAGATGCGAGTAAATATTTGAGATATGAGATACGCCATTGAATCCATGTTTGAAGACCTGTCAGTCAAACATAAAGTGCTGAAGGAGGTTGATGCCGTAAGTTCAGCTTTGAGTGTGTGTGTGTGTGTGTGTGTGTGTGTCTGTGTTATATACTGCAGCTGATTCCTCCTCACTGTATCTTTGCCACCAACACTTCCTCTCTGCCCGTCAAAGCCATCATCATCATCGCCGCCGCCAGCAGGAGACCTGAGAAGGTGTGTGTGTGTTTTAATTGATATGGATTGTTATTAGTTATTACAGAAGGAGCGATTGATTGCAGAAGTCTCTATACTGTGTGTGATTTGTAGGGGATCGGGATGCATCATTTCTCTCCGGTGGATCAAATGCAGCTGGAAATCATCAGCACTGATGAAACGCTCTGCCACGTGTGTTCAGCATTCATGCGGCGTCAGTGTGTGTGTTTCAGCAGGAGCGTCTGTTTGAGAATCTTCTTGTGTTAATCTTGTGTGTGATTTATACACTTTCTTCTCACCTTGACCTTGAAAATGTAAAAATGTTAAAAATGTAAAAAATATTAGTAATAACGCTTGTTTGTGTAAACAGTGTCTTTGTGAAGAACCAGACGGTGTCATTCACAGCTCTGATCTTCCTCTCTCATCACTTCGGCCGCAGGAAGGAGTTCGGCTCACGAAACTGGATTCCCTGATAACAGGATTGGGGTTTCCTGTCGGCTCAGTGACACTCGCGGCCGGTGTTGACGAGGTGTCTCGTGTTGCAGACGCTCTCAGATGAATGTGCATTTGACTGAAACTACAGCAAAAAGCCCACCTGTTCTTGTCGCCTTCAAACTGAGCTTATATGTATGTGTTTGCACTTCAGGTCACGAGTCTGGAAAGGGTTTTACGTGTACGAAGCCAAGTGCAAAGAAAGGAAGGTGAACCCAAGAGTCGAAGAGATTCTTCAGAGCTTCAAGCTAACAACTGCTGTGTAAGTCATTTCACAAGATGAACGCCACAGATTGCAGCGTCCTAAACTTTGATTCACCCTTTCGTATTTCTCTCGGCCCCTCTTTAGCTGCAGTGATGAGGACATGCAGTACAGACTCGTTTCTCGATGGCTGAGGCTGTAGTGTGTCTGCAGGAAGGCGTTCTGCCCGACCCGTGCCGGGAGACGTCGGAGCTGTGTTGGGACTCGGCTTCCCACCGTAATTTGGGAGGTAACACACGTTACACGCCTTGTAATTAAAATGATTTAATGTAACCGATGGGGGCCGAGCACTGAACCCTGAGGCACACCGCATTGTGCCTGGGGACGATTAAGGATTTGCAGAGGAAACTTTGGCAACCCGCTCTTTCCCCACATTGCAGGCCCGTTCCAGTTTGTGGATTCATGCGGAGCAGACAAGCTTGTCCAGAAAATGAAGCGCTTTGAAGAGGTTTATGAAACCAGTTCAGCCCCTGCCAGCTGCTCATCGATTACGCCGAGAACTCCAGCAAGAGATTCCTCGTGTGAAAGCTCACCACCATTATAAAGTCTGGATCTCAACACTTCAGTAAATGCTTAGGAAGTGCAGTAATATTTATCAAAACACTTATCATAATATCTTTAAGTAGTGCATCATTTACAAATCCTTTAATTGTGTTTTATCTTTTTGGAGTTAAAAAAGCAGCACTTTAGAATTTTTCATTCAAGTATAAATAACATCGCTGCAAAACACTGTAAAAACACTTCTAAGCGTCATTTTGTTTTGCCTCATATTCTCTGCAGGTGCAGCTGGAGAGGGACTCTTGCCCTTCAGCCCTTGTGTTCGTTGTGTTTGTTGTGTTTTTGTATAGCATAGTTAGTTTGTGTGTTTGCATGTGATTCTGCGACACTAAACTTCTGAATTTTGACTGGAAGGATCTACTTCTCACACGGGTCACATGTTTCACTGTATGTAAAGGAAAACTCGCTGAAAGAGAGAAGAATGGTTCATATGTGCACACTTTGATATATGCTGGAAATACAATAGTATGAGCTGATACTGCAGTTCAGGGGTTTTCAGCGTGTGTCCCAGAGCAAGTCGAGAGCCTGGAGAGGCGTAAAAAAATTATATTGAGTTGATTCATATTCCATTTAAAAGTTATTTTAATAAACAATTTTCATCCACTCCAAATCAGTGCGAACTGGCCGAGAATAAATCCTGCTCGCGTCTTCAAGCGGAGGAAGATGTCCGTCTGTTCCTCATTCTGACATCACTTCCAGTCAGCCGGGACTTCCTGTTCCTCCCGTAATCTCCCAGTGTTTTGCACTCATCTGTCCACATCAGTCACATTATTAGTCTTGTCACGTGTGTTTAATTCCCTCATTCTGCCCTTGTGTATTTAAACCCCATGTTTAGTCCCTGTCGGTTCTTGTCCGCACAATGGTGTGTTGTTTATAGAGTTTTGCACGAGAAGTGCCTTTTTGTTTGTATATTTAAAGTGTTTATTTTGAGTTTCCTTATTAAAGTCCTTTTCAGTTATTCCTGCGTCTCCGTGGCTTCTTCATCCCTCTTTCCTCATCCCTCCATCACTGTGACAGAAATGTTCTCAGTACAGCGAGGAAACAGACGCACGTCGCTCACTAAGCTATGGATGTTATTATGTTTTGGCTGGTATGAGGCATTATTGCAGCGTAAATTAAAGGAGGTTTGGGGGAATAAATCCTATTAAAATAAAGAAAATTTATCTCAAAATGATGTTTGCATTTAAGTAATATAACTCGAGCAAGAGTGCCGCTTCCCCAAAGATCAGTTCAGTATGTGTGCACAACACGAGGTTCATCATGTGACTTACGTTTTGGACAGTATTGTGTGTTCGAAAACGGTTTTAAACAATAATAACTAATAGCTATTTCTCAGTAGAAACAGGCCAGAACATCCAGTGAGCACTATTGATTTATTCTCTTCTGTAGTTGATCCAGCAGGATTAAATTATACATGATGAAATTACAGTACAAATGAAACACTACCGCTGTTACATATTATTCAAAGTACACATGCATCTAGAAAGGGGAAAATCTGTCAAATAAACAATCCTGAAACGCTGATAAACATTTTAAAAAACCAGTGAGATACGGCTTTAACCTTCTGATTTCATCAGATCTGACTCACACACACACACACACTCGCACACACACACACTCGCACACACACACACTCGCACACACACACACTCGCACACACACACACACAAACACACACACACAGACTCTCACACACTCACACACACACTCACACACACACACACACAGACTCTCACACTCGCGCACACACTTAAACACACACACACACACACACACACTCGCACACACACACTCGCACACACACACACACAGACTCTCACACACTCACACACTCACACACACACACACACAGACTCTCACACTCGCGCACACACTTAAACACACACACACACACACACACACTCGCACACACACACTCGCACACACACACACACAGACTCTCACACACTCACACACACACTCATACACACACACACAGACTCTCACACTCGCGCACACACTTAAACACACACACACACACACACACAAACACACACACACAGACTCTCACACACTCACACACACACACACACTCACACACACACACACACACACACACACTCGCACACACACTATCGCACACACACACTCGCACACACACACACACAGACTCTCACACACTCACACACTCACACACACACACACACAGACTCTCACACTCGCGCACACACTTAAACACACACACACACACAAACACACACACACAGACTCTCACACACTCACACACACACTCACACACACACACAGACTCTCACACTCGCGCACACACTTAAACACACACACACACACACACACACACTCGCACACACACACTCGCACACACACACTCGCACACACACACACACAGACTCTCACACACTCACACACACACACACACAGACTCTCACACTCGCGCACACACTTAAACACACACACACACACACACACACACACACACTCGCGCACACACTCGCACACACACACACAAACACACACACAGACTCTCACACACTCACACACACACTCACACACACACACACACTCTCACACTCGCGCACACACTTAAACACACACACACACACACACACTCGCACACACACACACACTCGCACACACACACACAAACACACACACAGACTCTCACACACACACTCACACACACACACACACACTCTCACACTCGCGCACACACTTAAACACACACACACACACACACACACACACTCGCACACACACACTCGCACACACACACACACACACACACACACACACACACACACACAGACTCACACACACACTCACACACACACACACACACTCTCACACTCGCACACACACTTAAACACACACACACACACTCAAGACACACTCCTTCAGTGTGAGTTGTTTAGTAAACTCTTAATTACCGTCAGCTAATTACAGCGTGCTCTTTAGACTGTAAACTCTCTGCTCTCATCAGTGTGTTCGTCAGGAGCTGAACGGCTCAAGTCTCGGACAGACTCAGTTCCTGCGCGTGAGAGCCGGCAGAACGAGGAAATTCTGCTCTAAGTGGATGAATCTCATCAAACGTGTCAAAAAACACCTTATAAATCTGTTTTCCCCAGAATTCCTACTAGTAATGTGTTCGGCAGTTTTACGTCATTCCTATTATTCTAATTGATTATAATTACATTTTGTATTATATATTTAAAAATAATACAATATAATAGTATAAATAATTTGACTTAAGTTGTTACTGACTGAATAACAACACTATTTGCTTTTATGAGCTGCTCATTTGAACTGAATTAAAACTCATTTCATCATTTTTACGGTTATTGAACTGAATCAACGCTGATCTGACGAGCTCAATAACGACACTCATCTTTAGCAGAATCTGAATTAGTCTCATATTTAATTAAGTTTGCACTATTGATTCTGTTGTTTTCCTGTTTATTACTGTTGCTTTGAAACGATTTGTGTTTCATCGCAGTAACGAGAATCAGATTTTCATTCATTCTAACAATGGCCATTCATTCATTTATTTTTGCGAGATTTTTGGGGTGAAATATAACCTGGAAACGTTCCTGAAAGGTTCATTAAGACTCGCAATCATATCAGATTATAGAAAACAGACAGAAGAGGTGAAACACAGTCAGGAAACGCTGCAAGATGAGCTCTGACGTCCACAGAACCCCCCCATCCCGAAAATAAAAACATCAAGTAGTGCTCCGTAATATATTAGTCACAATCTGTCAGTCCTTCGATTAGAGAGGTGCATCTCACACACACACACACACACACACTTATAAAACACAGGAGTTCAGATCTTGGGTCTCCATCCCTTGATGAACTGCATGATTTTCTTCACCTGTAGTTTGGTGAGCTTAAAGTCCTCCGACAGGATCTCCTCGGTCAGCTGAGTGAAGATGGAGCCGTCGATCCGCTCGCGGCTGAACACACCGATCACATCGTCCGAAAGACCGATGAACCTCAGGCTGGATGAAACCTCCTCCACCGAGAGCCAGCCGAGCTCCGCGGGGGGTCGCCATGACGACCCGGCCCCGCCCTCAGCCCCCCTCGTCATGGCGACCGTTCCGGAGGCCGTATCCGCGGCGACCGCCTCCTCTTCCAAAGTCTTGAGGTTTCTGGGCGGCGGGTCGGGACCGCCTTCTGACGCTCCCTGATTGGTTTGAGGCTGGTTGGGGGTGGAGCTAATGAGGTCGGGGATCAGAGTGGGAGAGTTCCTGCCGGCGGCGAGCCAATCGGATGAGGCGTGGGTGTGTCCGGGGTTGGCAAAGGGGTTCAGGGCGCCGAACGGAGCGAAGCGGTTCTGCGCCGCCGGCCGCGGTCTCGGGCAGGTGGAGTAGTTCTTCTGGGCGGAGTCGGTGCTGAGCAGGGGAGTGCTGAGGATGCTGGAGGTAAAGGTCCCGCCTCCTCGCGGGTGCGACCAACAGGCCTGCGCGGGCTGGGCCGGGTCAGGGCTCACGCAGGGGTCAGAGGTCACACAGTCGGCCCAGGTGCACGGGTAACAGTACAGAGAGTAAGAGTCTGGCGATGGAGAGCTGCTGCCGCTACGAGGAGCAGAGCTGAGAGAGAGAGAGAGAGAGAGAGAGGGAGAGAGAGAGAGACAGAGAGAGAGAGAGAGTTGTGTTCTAGTAAATAAATGAAGAAATTAAGAAAGAAAAGTGTAATCCCAACAGGCCGCAGATTAAAGCCGTGTTTGGACAGGTTTCACTGGGTTTCTAAACAATGTTTGCGTTATAATTCCTGTGATTTCATGCGTGGATCTGGATGGAACTGAGGTGTGTGTGTGTGTGTGTGTGTGTGAGGAGAGAATGTGAGATTCCTAACAAAAATTAATCATCTGATGTCTTTTAATGTACTACTTGTTGATATTTTCATTTTCTATAAAAACTCATGAAGCAGCTCACGTTTCTTTCTTTCTTGTCCTTTTCTTAGTGCGGGGTTTTTTGCAGGTCTTCATAATAAACAAATAAAAAAATGATATTGTTTTTGTTCCTTAGGACTTCCTCAAAAGTACTAAAAGAATTATTAATGGAATAATTAACTTAATTTTCTTATTCCTACTTATTTCCAACCAGTAAGTGCTCAAATGGCCACAAACACGCTTCTTCCGACTAACAATCCCTTTCACGAAACACAGTTTGCAGTGTCTTCATGAGATCTATTGTAGTCTATAACTCGTGTTATCTCTGCTGGAATGGAGCGATCCTGAAATCACAAGAATGTATTTCACATGTGCATCAGAAGCACCTGCGACACCAGCGACACCAGCGACACCAGAGACACCAGAGACACCAGAGACACCAGAGACACCAGAGACACCAGCAACACCAGCGACACCAGCGACACCAGCGACACGAGCGACACCAGCGACACCAGCGACACCAGCGACACCAGCGACACCAGCGACACGAGCGACACCAGCGACACGAGCGACACCAGCGACACCAGCGACACCAGCGACACGAGCGACACCAGAGACACCAGCGACACCAGAGACACCAGAGACACCAGCGACACCAGCGGCACGAGCGACACCAGCGACACCAGCGGCACGAGCGACACCAGTGGCACGAGCAGAGACACCAGCGACACCAGCGGCACGAGTGGCACCAGCGACACGAGCGACACCAGCGACACGAGCGACACCAGCGACACCAGAGACACGAGCGACACCAGCGACACCAGCGACACGAGCGACACCAGCGACACCAGCGACACCAGCGACACGAGCGACACCAGCGACACCAGCGACACGAGCGACACCAGCGACACGAGCGACACCAGAGACACCAGCGACACCAGAGACACCAGAGACACCAGCGACACCAGCGGCACGAGCGACACCAGCGACACCAGCGGCACGAGCGACACCAGTGGCACGAGCAGAGACACCAGCGACACCAGCGGCACGAGTGGCACCAGCGACACCAGCGGCACGAGCGACACCAGTGGCACGAGCAGAGACACCAGCGACACCAGCGGCACGAGTGGCACCAGCGACACGAGCGACACCAGCGACACGAGCGACACCAGCGACACCAGCGACACGAGCGACACCAGCGACACCAGCGACACGAGCGACACCAGCGACACGAGCGACACCAGAGACACCAGCGACACCAGAGACACCAGAGACACCAGCGACACGAGCGACACCAGCGACACCAGCGACACGAGCGACACCAGCGACACGAGCGACACCAGAGACACCAGCGACACCAGAGACACCAGAGACACCAGAGACACCAGCGACACCAGCGGCACGAGCGACACCAGCGACACCAGCGGCACGAGCGACACCAGTGGCACGAGCAGAGACACCAGCGACACCAGCGGCACGAGTGGCACCAGCGACACCAGCGGCACGAGCGACACCAGTGGCACGAGCAGAGACACCAGCGACACCAGCGGCACGAGTGGCACCAGCGACACGAGCGACACCAGCGACACGAGCGACACCAGCGACACCAGCGACACGAGCGACACCAGCGACACGAGCGACACCAGCGACACGAGCGACACCAGAGACACCAGCGACACCAGAGACACCAGAGACACCAGAGACACCAGCGACACCAGCGACACCAGCGGCACGAGCGACACCAGCGGCACGAGCGACACCAGTGGCACGAGCGACACCAGCGACACCAGCGACACGAGTGGCACCAGCGACACGAGCGGCACCAGCGACACGAGCGGCACCAGCGACACCAGAGACACGAGCGACACCAGCGACACGAGCGACACCAGCGACACCAGCGGCACGAGCGACACCAGCGGCACGAGCGACACCAGCGACACCAGCGGCACGAGTGGCACCAGCGACACGAGCGGCACCAGCGACACGAGCGGCACCAGCGACACCAGAGACACGAGCGACACCAGCGACACGAGTGGCACCAGTGGCACGAGCAGAGACACCAGTGGCACGAGCGACACCAGAGACACCAGAGACACCAGTGGCACGAGCGGCACGAGCGACACCAGCGACAAGAGCGGCACCAGCGACACGAGCGGCACGAGCGACACCAGCGACACGAGCGGCACGAGCGACACCAGAGACACCAGCGACACCAGCGACACGAGCGACACCAGCGACAAGAGCGGCACCAGCGACACGAGCGGCACGAGCGACACCAGCGACACGAGCGGCACGAGCGACACCAGAGACACCAGCGACACGAGCGGCACGAGCGACACCAGCGACACGAGCGGCACGAGCGACACCAGAGACACCAGCGACACCAGCGACACCAGCGACATCAGAGACACCAGTGGCACGAGCGACACCAGCGACACGAGCGGCACGAGCGGCACCAGCGACACCAGCGGCACGAGCGACACCAGCGACACGAGCGGCACCAGCGACACGAGCGGCACGAGCGACACCAGCGACACCAGCGACACGAGCGGCACGAGCGGCACCAGCGACACCATCTACACCAGAGACACCAGCGACACCAGAGACACCAGCGACACCAGAGACACCAGCGACACCAGAGACACCAGTGGCACGAGCGACACCAGAGACACCAGCCACACCAGAGACACCAGTGGCACGAGCGACACCAGCGACACCAGAGACACCAGTGGCATGAGCGACACCAGCGACACCAGAGACACCAGCGACACCAGCGACACCAGCGACACCAGAGACACCAGCGACACCAGAGACACCAGTGGCACGAGCGACACCAGAGACACCAGCGAAACCAGTGACACCAGCGACACCAGCGACACCAGAGACACCAGCGACACTAGCGACACCAGCGACACCAGCGAAACCAGTGAAACGAGTGACACCAGCGACACCAGAGACACCAGCGACACTAGCGACACCAGCGACACCAGCGAAACCAGTGAAACGAGTGACACCAGCGACACCAGAGACACCAGCGACACCAGAGACACCAGCGACACCAGCGACACCACAGACACCAGCGACACCAGAGACACCAGAGACACCAGCGACACTAGCGACACCAGCGAAACCAGTGAAACGAGTGACACCAGCGACACCAGCGACACGAGCGACACCAGAGACACCAGCGACACCAGAGACACCAGCGACACCAGAGACACCAGTGGCACGAGCGACACCAGAGACACCAGCCACACCAGAGACACCAGAGACACCAGTGGCACGAGCGACACCAGCGACACCAGAGACACCAGCGACACCAGCGACACCAGAGACACCAGAGACACCAGCGACACCAGCGACACCAGCGACACCAGAGACACCAGCGACACCAGCGACACCAGAGACACCAGAGACACCAGTGGCACGAGCGACACCAGCGACACCAGAGACACCAGCGACACCAGAGACACCAGCGACACCAGCGACACCAGAGACACCAGAGACACCAGCGACACCAGCGACACCAGAGACACCAGAGACACCAGTGGCACGAGCGACACCAGAGACACCAGCGAAACCAGTGACACCAGCGACACCAGAGACACCAGCGACACTAGCGACACCAGCGACACCAGCGACACCAGCGAAACGAGTGACACCAGCGACACCAGAGACACCAGAGACACCAGCGACACCAGCGACACGAGCGACACCAGCGACACCAGAGACACCAGCGACACCAGAGACACCAGCGACACCAGACACACCAGCGACACCAGCGACACCAGAGACACCAGCGACACCAGAGACACCAGTGGCACCAGAGACACCAGTGGCACGAGCGACACCAGAGACACCAGCGACAAGAGCGACACCAGCGACACGAGTGACACCAGAGACACGAGCGACACCAGCGGCACCAGAGACACTAGAGACACGAGCGACACCAGCGGCACGAGCGACAACAGCGACACCAGAGACACGAGCGACACCAGAGACACGAGCGGCACCAGAGACACGAGCGGCACCAGCGGCACCAGAGACACTAGAGACACGAGCGACACCAGCGGCACGAGCGACAACAGAGACACCAGAGACATGAGCGACACCAGCGGCACGAGCGACACCAGCGACACCAGCGACACCAGAGACACGAGCGACACCAGCGGCACGAGCGACACCAGAGACACGAGCGACACCAGCGACACGAGCGACACCAGCGACACCAGAGACACGAGCGACACCAGCGACACGAGCGACACCAGAGACACCAGAGACACGAGCGACACCAGCGACACCAGAGACACCAGAGACACGAGCGACACCAGCGGCACGAGCGACAACAGAGACACCAGAGACATGAGCGACACCAGCGGCACGAGCGACACCAGAGACACCAGAGACACGAGCGACACCAGCGACACCAGAGACACGAGCGACACCAGAGACACGAGCGACACCAGCGACACGAGCGACACCAGAGACACCAGAGACACGAGCGACACCAGAGACACCAGCGACACGAGCGACACCAGCGACACCAGCGACACCAGAGACACGAGCGACACCAGCGACACGAGCGACACCAGAGACACCAGAGACACGAGCGACACCAGCGACACGAGCGACACCAGCGACACCAGAGACACGAGCGACACCAGCGACACCAGCGACACCAGAGACACCAGAGACACAAGCGACACCAGAGACACGAGCGACACCAGAGACACCAGAGACACGAGCGACACCAGCGACACCAGAGACACCAGAGACACGAGCGACACCAGCGACACCAGAGACACCAGTGGCACGAGCGACAACAGCGACACCAGAGACACGAGCGACACCAGCGACACCAGAGACACCAGTGGCACGAGCGACACCAGCGACACGAGCGACACCAGAGACACCAGAGACACGAGCGACACCAGAGACACCAGCGACACGAGCGACACCAGCGACACCAGCGACACCAGAGACACGAGCGACACCAGCGACACGAGCGACACCAGAGACACCAGAGACACGAGCGACACCAGCGACACGAGCGACACCAGCGACACCAGAGACACGAGCGACACCAGCGACACCAGCGACACCAGAGACACCAGAGACACAAGCGACACCAGCGACACGAGCGACACCAGAGACACCAGAGACACGAGCGACACCAGAGACACGAGCGACACCAGAGACACCAGAGACACGAGCGACACCAGCGACACCAGAGACACCAGAGACACGAGCGACACCAGCGACACCAGAGACACCAGTGGCACGAGCGACAACAGCGACACCAGAGACACCAGAGACACGAGCGACACCAGAGACACCAGCGACACGAGCGACACCAGAGACACCAGAGACACGAGCGACACCAGTGGCACGAGCGACACCAGAGACACCAGAGACACGAGCGACACCAGCGACACGAGCGACACCAGAGACACAAGCGACACCAGCGGCATGAGCGACAACAGCGACACGACACAAGTTCTCACGGAGTGCAGCACACTTCAACCAAACATGCTGTTTTTCTGTGTGACTTTTACCTGTCCTGCAGTCCCGAGGAGTAGAAGGAGAGGTTTGGGTGGAGTGTGTGTGTGGCAGGAGTTTGGGGGAAGCGGGGGGGGGCTGGAGGGCTCGGGACGGGACCTTTAGCACAGCGCGGCGGGACAGGGGGAGCGTTTAAGAAACGACACTCCTCTTTCACCTGGAGAGACAGAAGAAATGCAGAAGAAGCATGACTGTCTCACACTCGAGCGCAGAGACACACACCTGCGATCAGCCTCTGAACACAACAATCATTAATACTGAACACTGAATAATGAGTGTTGAAAACTAAATACAAAACACTATTAGTTTGTTTACAAACATTGGGACTAAAAAAAAGAAATAAATATCTGTTCATATCAGGCTGACGATCAAATCAATTACATGATATAATCAAATGAATCACAAATAAGATATTAAGACAATTCAAATACAATAATGCCTTGAGATACGAGCGTTCTGAGATACGAGCAAGCCTCAGCACAATTTTGCTTTGAGATACGAGTAAAGATTTGAGATACGAGCAGCTCACAGACGGTGACACTCGGAGCCCCCGCCCCGCACTCCTTTACTTCACATGCTCATCGACCGAAAATAAAAGTGTTTGCGCGAGTAAATGAGCTCACGGGCTCCTGTTTTTTCCACGTGTGGATCTGTTATTCGCTCACGGATGTAATTGACACGCGCAAACATCAGTTTTGCTCTTGTTTCTTTTTGCAATGGATTTCCTCCAATCCCTCCTCCTCCTCCGCACAAAACAACCCACAATATTTTATATTTTTTAGAGGGCCGGAACGGATAATTTAAAAAAAATTATTTCTTATGGGAAAATGATTTGAGATACGAGCTCGTCCTGGAACGGGTTATGCTCGTATCTCAAGGCATGACTGCACATGATTGTGGCAGATGTATATTCACTGAACACACAAAAAGTCTACTTTTAAGTCAATATATTGTTTTATCTGAAACTGCTAATGATATTATTTTAGCAATATTTTAATAATCAATTAGCTTCTCCTTAATCTATTTAAATCTGATACCACAACAAACTTTGTTCAGAGATCAATTATGTGCTTCTTATTCAATAACTCTAAATGATAAACAGTATAATCTGATCAAACAAATGGTATGATACATTTTCTGCATGTGTTTATTTTTTTAATTACAGTTAATACGGAACTATTGTCTTAATGATCATCATGATGATAAACATTTGAATATTAATCGCTGTCTAACTTTCCTCTTCTGGGAGGAACAAATCTGGGATTCTTGGACACAGTTCACTTCCTCCGCAAATACACCAGGGACAGTGTATGTGTGTGTGTGTGTGTGTGTGTGAGTGTTTGGGAAGCTAAATTACAGGCCAGAAACTGAACCCTATATGTGTGGGAGAAAGAAAGTAAAAGCAAAAAGGCTGTAATTTCAGTCAACAGTCTCAAGAAGAGTTTAATTCTGGCTCTGCTGACGAGTGTGTGCGTCCTGACGAGTGTGTGCGTCCTGACGAGTGTGTGCGCCCTGACGAGTGTGTGCGCCCTGACGAGTGTGTGCGTCCTGACGAGTGTGTGCGCCCTGACGAGTGTGTGCGTCCTGACGAGTGTGTGCGCCCTGACGAGTGTGTGCGCCCTGACGAGTGTGTGCGCCCTGACGAGTGTGTGCGCCCTGACGAGTGTGTGCGCCCTGACGAGTGTGTGCGCCCTGACGAGTGTGTGCGCCCTGACGAGTGTGTGCGCCCTGACGAGTGTGTGCGCCCTGACGAGTGTGTGCGTCCTGACGAGTGTGTGCGCCCTGACGAGTGTGTGCGCCCTGACGAGTGTGTGCGCCCTGACGAGTGTGTGCGCCCTGACGAGTGTGTGCGCCCTGACGAGTGTGTGCGCCCTGACGAGTGTGTGCGCCCTGACGAGTGTGTGCGCCCTGACGAGTGTGTGCGTCCTGACGAGTGTGTGCGCCCTGACGAGTGTGTGCGCCCTGACGAGTGTGTGCGCCCTGACGAGTGTGTGCGTCCTGACGAGTGTGTGCGTCCTGACGAGACGAGATGTTTGTTTAAAATGTCCGTCATTTTATCAGAAAAAGTTGCTACATTAAAAATGGCTTTATCGCATGCATTATTATTATCAGAATATTCAGAGCAGATCCTCACTTTAACGTGATATAATAGACATTGGCTGAGATGATGTGTGATTATGTTCCTGTGTGTGTGTGTGTGTGTTTGCTGTGTTCCGGTAAACGCATGCTCATTATTCAGTCTTTAAAAGCAATAGTATCAATAATTTAGTCTTTGGCCGCTGTGATACTGAATATAATGCACATATGATTGTGTGTGTGTGTGTGTGTGTGTGCAGGTTTATATTATTTTGTGAGGACCAAATGTCCCCACAAGGATAGAAAAGTGAGTGATTGTGTGTGTGTGTGTGTGTGTGTGTGTGTGTGTGTGTGTGTGTGCGTGTGTGTGTGAGAGAGTGTGTGCGCGAGAGTGTGTGCGCGTGTGTGTGCGTGTGCGTGTGCGTGTGTGTGTGTGTGTGTGGGAAGGCAAGTATCCTCATGAGGATTAAGAGGGTTTCTGAGCTCAGGGTCAAAAGCACAAAAACACGAGCACCGACTCAAAACTGGTCAAGAACATGTCCAGAATATTTCTGGAAGTCAATAGAAAAAAAGAATATGTATGTATTTTAAAATAATATATTTTGCATTAATATTGTTTTCCTGTAGCTCAATCAGGAGAGCATTGCTGCTCACAACATCAAGGTCATGGGTTCGATCCCCAGGGAAAGCAAGAACTGATTCAATGTGTTCATTGAATGCGATGTAATTCGCTTTGGATAAAAGCATCTGTAAATGTAAAAAAAAAAGTAAATATAATTTTTAAAATCTCATTAACATAATTGTAATGTCACACACACTGACGAGCTGCTGCTGATGATCTGTTGGTCCCGCTCCGCATCGCCTCTCAAGAACCCTGACGGCGTCCTGTGGAAGGAAACGGGACTCATCGGATCAGACGACCTTCTTCTGCTGCTCCAAGGTCAGTTCTGACCCTCACGTCCCATTGCAGGAGTGAACGGGGATCATCATGGCATCAGACGGATCTCAAACACAGATGCAGAGCGAGGGACTCGTGTCTCAGCAGATCTTCAGAGAGACGCGTCAGCTTCCGTTGTCCTCGTGCGTTTGAGTTTGATCTCTGATTATAGTTTGCTCCTCAAACACCGTGTGTGTGTGTGTGTGTGTGTGTGTGTGTGTGTGTGTGTGTGTGTGTGTGTGTGTGTGTGCGTGTGTACGTAGGGGTGTCAAGGGATTTAAAGCAATTAAAGTATATGATACAATTACCGTAATTACATGATGTGGCAATTAATTAATCATCACATAATTGCAAATTAATCGCAAATCAAATTTGTCTGAGAAAAGGTAATTTAAAGTCATTATTGTGTAAAGCATCAGAAAGAAAATTTGTGGGTTAAATAAACCTTTCATGTTTTGTTTTCTTAATATTAATACGGAAATTTGAATGAATGTTTTAATGAAATTATACTCTAAATAAGAAACTAAGACAGTGTCAGTAAATGCTTAAATGAGTAAATCCTCGATTCTTTCATTTGATTTCTCGGCTGATTCATTGAAGGAAGTAAACGCTTTTCTTTACGAATCATTGAATTATTGATTCGACCGATTCGTTCAAACGCGATCAGAGACGATCAGTTCAGCTTTGCCTTTATATTTTCATTGGCAAAGAGGCAATACTGCGTCTAAAATATAACAATATTAATGTATTGAACTGTTGTATAAAACCAGAATCAGATTTGCACGTGTGCAGTTCAGTGAGACATTGCTTCAGCATATGATGATGAGATGTGAGACAGAGACAGGGAGCTGAACACTGGCGCCACATTCTTTGTGCAAAATATAAGTTCAGATTCTTCCCTTTAATTCAGGGCTGAAATATGAAATACAGCCCACATATATGAGGCAAAACCTGAACTGAAACTCTGGAAAGCGACCGCTTACAGCTTCAGATTTGGGCGGCACCGGAGGCGGAGTCGCTACTCTGGAAACTCTTCCGGCCTCCATCTGCACCATGGCGACGTGGGTGGAGCCCAGCGTTCCCTCCAGTGCTGTGGTGGAGTGGAAGGATATGAGGTTATGCTCCGCCTTCCCTGCGCTCTCAGACGGCCCCCCGAAGCTTCCAGAGCTCTGATTGGTCCAGAGCTCCTCGTACGGAATCTCCTGCGTCTCAGTCGCCCAATCAGGCGTGACGTACTCCCGCTCCTCTGCGTCGCCGTCGCCAGAGGGCAGCGTGTGCGAGTCGAGCAGCGAGTCTCTGCAGCCGTGAGAGATGGTGTGTGTGACGGCGCCGCCGCCGTAGACGCACAGAGACAGTCTCTGCAGGGACGTGCCCAACTCGTCGCGCCCGTAGCCCTGAACGCACACCCGAATGCGCCGCGGACTGAGACACTCCTCGGAGAAATCCGTCTTGACCTCCCGCACGGCACGCGAGTAATCGTCTGGGTCGAAGCTCTCTTGGCAACGCAGCGCACACTGCAGCGCCACCTGCTGGTAGGAAGCGTCCGCGCGCAAAAGCCCCTCCGGCAGAGTGAAGCGCGGCATGTCCGTTAGCAACAGGAAGTGAGACGGCGTCACTTCCTCTTTCCGCAGTATGCAGCAGAGCACAACAGTTTTGCTGATGATGCTGAGGAGCTTATATCGGTGACCCTCACGGATGGCATGAAGGTCGTAGGGGTTGCGAGGAGGTCGCGAGGGCACGGACACGTTGACGGGCAGCCGCACGCGCTCGATGATGCTGCGCACCGTGTGTTCTCCGCCCTGCATCTGCAGCTCCTGCGGCGAGCGAGTGCAGAACCGCCCGCGGCACTGGAACGGCAGACTCACGCTCTCGTTGGTCCGATGGTTCATGCAGATCAAGCAGGGCATCTTGGTGCGGGCGGGACGTCCCAGAGCTCCGCCGGCTTTGCCCAGGCGCCGCAGCAGCGCGGTCAGGCGGGACTTCTCGCGGGTCGACTGCACACACAGCAGTTCTGCTTGACCCATGAGCGTCAGTTCATCTCCGGCCTGCAGAGAGAAATTATACAGCTCACTATCCTCCGTAAACTCGCCCGAAACCACCTAGAGAGAGAGAAACAAACGCATTAGCATTTCACGCAAGAAACGATGTGGTACAGTTACACACAGTTACGCACAGTTACACACAGTTACGCACAGTTACGCACAGTTACGACAAGTTACGCACAGTTACGCACAGTTACGCACAGTTACGCACAGTTACGCACAGTTACGACAAGTTACGCACAGCTACGCACAGTTACGCACAGTTACGACAAGTTACGCACAGTAACGCACAGTTACGCACAGTTACGCACAGTTACGACAAGTTACGCACAGTAACGCACAGTTACGCACAGTAACGCACAGTTACGCACAGTGACGCACAGTTACGCACAGTGACGC
>JAWRVZ010000189.1:30000-32500 GCA_037043235.1 Rhodeus uyekii | reverse complement strand
AACACACTCATGCGATTCCAACCCCTTTATCACCCTTCACTCATTCATTCTCTCAGCTTCACTTGGTTTGGCTGCATCATTCACCACAGTGATACTTTTATAAGTGGTTAAGTGGATAACATTAATTAATTGTGATGCTTTTGTTCAGGTAGTGAAATATACACGTACAGTGCCTCTAAGCAGTAACTGTCACAATTCATGAATTCATTGTCTCCTAGTTTTGCCTGAGTGTGTGTGTGTGTGTGTGTGTGTGTGTGTGTAGTCACTGAGCACCTGATTCTCATATCTGCCTATCTCCCTGCTTTCGTTCGCGGCTCCCGGGAATTCGTTTGTTCCTTCGTGACAACCGCGAATTCGTTCGTTCGAGGCACCCATGAATTTGTTCGTTCGTTCGTTCAGGCTCCCACGAATTCGTTCGTTAGTTCGTTCGTAAGGGGCTCCCACGAATTTGTTCGTTCGTTCAGGCTCCCACAAATTTGTTCGTTCGTTCGTTCATTTGAGGCTCCCGCGAATTTGTTTTTTCGTTAGTTAGTTCGTTAGAGGCTCCCGCGAATTCGTTCGCGGCTCCCGCGAATTCATTCATTCATTCATTCGTTCGTTCGTTCGTTCGCGGCTTCCAGTCTCAGGACTTTCACTCTGGATAATCACTTCATTTGTTTTCTGCACTATTATAATAAATTCACTCATTTGCACTTGAATCCCCGCTCCCCCCTCCTCCATCCTGCTTTACCTCCAGCTGAAGTGCATTACAGTAAATTGTCAAGTGTTTTTAGAGTTTAATTGTCAATTATTAATTAGTATTTATATGAGATCTTAATGGTTATAATTTTAACTGCAATTAATAGGGTAAAACCCCAAAAATATTTAAAATGGGCATTTGTGGTCGTGTGGAACGAATTAATTGATTTTTAGTGCATTCCTATGGGGACATTTGTTTTGGTGTACGAGCATTTTGTTTTACGAGCTCGCTCTTGGAACGAATTAAACTCTTAAACCAAGGTATTACTGTATATTGCTAAATGCAAAAACTGCTGTAAGTCACTTTGAAAAGTAATAGTATATATATATATATATAGTGCATTTTGTTGACTAGAGGTGTACTATTACTTTATTCATTATATTACTATTAATTTTTGCATTTACTATTAAAGTCGCATTGAAAGGTTTTACCAAACTTCAGCCTCACTTAAAAACTAACTAGCAGAGTGATGCTTGACCAGTGAATTACAGTCATTACTGCAGTGTAGCACACACACACACACACACACACACAGAATATTATTGGTACCTTGATACTGTAGTGGGATGTCTATTTTAGGTCCGATCACATAATGGCCTTCCTCCAGGCTGTGGGCCGTGACGGTGGTCCACTGTCTGCACGAGTGAAGCAGAACCACATCCTCCTCCGACAGACCCTCCACACTATCACCTGCACAAACACACAAACACACAACGGATCAGATTTATCATTTACAGGTTCGGCACTGATGCAAAAACATATACACTCAGCTAAAGGATTATTAGGATTATTAATTGAACACCTGTTCAATTTCTCATGAATGCAATTATCTAATCAACAATCACACGGCAGCTGCTTCACTGCATTAGGGGTTGTTCCTGATCAACACAATCTCCTGAACTCCAAACTGAATGTCAGAATGGGAAAGAAAGGTGATTTCAGTAGTTTTGAGCGTGGCATGTTGTTGCTGCCAGACGGGCCGGTCTGAGTGTTTCAATCGGCTCACTTACTGGGATTTACTGGGAAAAACATCCAGCATGCGGCAGGTCAGAGGTCATGGGCGACTGATTCAAGCTGATAGAAGAGCAACTTTGACTGAAATAACCACTCGTTACAACCGAGGTTTGCAGCAAAGCATTTGTGAAGCACAACACACACAACCTTGAGGCGGATGGGCTACAACAGCAGAACACCCACCGGTGCCACTCATCTCCACTACAAACAGGAGAAAGAGACACAATTTGCACCAGATCACCAGAACTGGACAGTTGAAGACTGGAAAAATGCTGCTGGTCTGATGAGTCTGGATTTCTGTTGAGACATTCAGATGGAAGAGTCAGAATTTGGCGTAAACAGAATGAGAACACTGATCCATCATGCCTTGTTACCACTGTGCAGGCTGGTGGTGGTGGTGTAATGGTGTGGGGATGTTTTCTTGCAACACTTTAGGCTCTTAGTGCCAATTGGGCATCGTTTAAATGCCACGGCCTGCCTGAGCATTGTTTCTGACCATGCCCATCTCTTCATGCCCACCATGTGCCATCCTCTGATGCTTCCAGCAGGATAATGCACCGTCACAAAGCTGGAATCATTTCAGATTGGTTTCTTGAACATGACAATGAGTTCACGGCACTAAAATGCCCCACAGTCTCCAGATCTCAACCCAATAGAGCATCTTTGGGATGTGGAGGAACGGGAGCTTCGTGTCCTGGATGTGCATCCCATAAATCTCCATCAACTGAAGAAGCTCCTATCAATATG
>JAWRVZ010000189.1:20000-27500 GCA_037043235.1 Rhodeus uyekii | reverse complement strand
TGTCTTTTTTTTAAATGATAAATGATACAAACACTTCGACTTTAAAGAGCGGGAGAACGTAAAGCGATGAATGATAAAACTGAATCACACACTTGTGTAATAAAATAAAAAGAATGTTATTGTTTGTTGGTGTGGACAATAATATACTTATATTTATCATTCTTGGGGTGAAAAGTTACGCACTGTAAGTATTCATGCAATATCTGCGCATAAAATAAACAAAAAGTAATGATCCATTCTGGTTGTGGCAATGGCCATTACTCAGAGTAGAAATCTAATTTAATTTAACACAAATGTAAAAGTTTTGTCATTGAATTGGGAAATGGAAATGGAAAATTAAGTTCAGGACTGTTTTCTTAAAAAGAAGCATCAGCATGTTTTATTCGTAATAATGCACAAATCTTTATTTTCCCAGTCTGATTCAATCATCTTTACAGAAGAGCAGCTGATGTGTCAGATTACACTGTTGTATGTCTGAAGGTTGATTTACCCGCCCAAAACACACATTCTGTCAGGTAAGGGTGAATTCAGGGGGATTGGAGACTTTTTGCACTAAAGTGTCTGTTATCCAGAATTCTTCCACAGGGAAATATCAGAATTTGTGTTTCATGGTGAAATATTTCTTTAAACTCACCAGAGAATATGAGTTGAACTATAATGCAAACACAAAAACTTCCTGGAAAAGTCATGCAAACGGTGTATAAAGATCTGTCACATATCATATGCAGTAATGATCATTGATTATTTCACTTCCAATTCAGTTTTTCCCACCTTAGAGAGTCAAGCTTACACACACACACACACACACACACACTCACTCAGACTCAGTTTAATTCAGTTGTGATTGTTGAGTAAATGTTGGAGTTTCTCCTGCAGGAGATGTTTAGTATTCAACACACACAACAGCGCATTACAACATTAACATATGAAAAGAGCTGCAGCTCTTTAACACACAACACACACTCTGTCACCTTTAGCCAAAAGACGAACCAACTACACACTTCACTGAGGATTCTGTGTTACACACATTTACACAACGCTCCACTAAAGTTTCATCCCATAATAACTGATCTTATCTGGAATTGTGTCCAGTTTGACTGCAGACTCGGAGCGAAAGTTGATGAAAGCGAGCGAGTGTTTCCGCGGAACCGGGAGCGCGCTCGGTCTTACCGGGACTCAGCCGCACCAGCGTCGGTAAGCGGAACTTGCTGACGATCCCGTCCAGCGGCAGCGACACGGAGCTCCACGAGAGTCCGGTAATGCTCGCGGATAGTTTCTCCATCTTTCATCCGTCACCATCATCACCACCACGCGCATCACGGGGACGGAACCGGTGTCATGACGGAGAAAACGCGTGAGAAAAACTCCGAAGTGATGGGATCTAAACCGGACTCTCCTCCTCCTCTTCTTCCTCCTCCCTCTCCTCCTCCTCTTCTTCCTCCTTCCTCTTCCCTGTCCTCTTCCTCCCTTTCCTCCTCCTGTACTTTTATTTTTTCTTTACCAATAGTTTTAGACATAATTTACAGTGTGCATTTGGTAGTACCTTCTAAATTAAAAAAATAGTTTTACTAAAAACACTTTAAGTCTTTATATGAAGTCATATACGTTTTATTTTTATAATAATAACTTTTAACCTAATGACTTTTTAAGGAAAAAACGCGTTACGTTACTTTTGCTTGGCTTTTTTTTTTTTTTTTTTTTGGACTTGTTTTTGTTTAGTTTTTAATAACAAAACAGTTTTATTTTTGGCTAAATGTAACACACTTTCATACCAAAAAATTAAATAATAAGGCTTGAATAATAAATTACATAACACATAAAAAAAGTTCTGCTTATGGTTGAACTGAATCACTGAAGGTCAGCAGAATTGGTCAATAAAGAGATTAAATGCATAGAAATATTAGTTTTATTTAACATATTTAATTATTGAAGGTTTGTGTAATAATCTGATTTTGCATTTCATTGATTTTATTCATTTTGAGGTATACTGAATCTGTTTTTGTGCGAGTGAGATTAATAAATGCTCACATTTATTCTAGAACTGCAATAATCATCGTGTTCAAACACAACCACTCCTGATTCCTCTCATCATGAGAACCGGAGACCGGCACTCAACACACGTGGAAACACAGCAACTGATGTTTTGTTATAAATCTAAAAGTAAAAGTAGTTACTTAAAAAACAGTAATCTGATTACGTAATTCGAGTTACTTGTAATGCATTTCCCCAAACACTGACAAACGTTGAAAACTTCTCTCACTCCCACTGTTATCTATAAGTTAGTGGGCTCAGAAAAAATGACAAAGCTCGCATTTAGAAAATATAAGTGTTCAAATCTTACAGTCTCTCACTTCCACCAATAAGGATCAGTGAGTTTGATGACATCACTGCACTTCAGCTTGTCATCAGATTTTCTGTCCAATCAGACGCTCTCTAGAATCTGAAGCCCCGCCCCCTACATTATGAACAGAAGCTGAAGTTGAAATCGGTCACTCGTTCACACATTCATCAGATTCACAGAGATGGAGGAGAAACGCTGAGAGATCAGGAGGAAACTGCAGCTTTATGGAGATCAACGGCTCTGGACGAGCTGTGATAGAAACTAAACGCTATTGGCTGTTTTAAGAGGGGGAGGAGCTGTTTGATAAGCCCCCCCCCCACTTCCTGTTACCTGAACACATCGAACAATACGGTGCGTTTCAAGACACTTCAATTAATAACAACAGCAATAAATAGAGTAATAATGATTCTTTGTAACGACCTACAATGGGTAAACCTGCGATATAGCGTCGGTAAATAACATTAAAATAGACCAAAAACAAACAGTTTCAAGTTTATTTAAAGCACCAATCACGGATAATTATCCTCAAGCATACTCAGGAAGTTCGGAAACGTGTCTGTGCGCCGAAACTGGTTACGATAGGCAAATCCTTGCAGAAATGACGGAAACAATGCATGACTAGTTCCGTTATCTGGTTCAATAGTGGTTAACACTCGTGTTCTTCCTGCCGTTGTGGATTTAAATGATTTCCATGTCATTTATGGTAGTGGAAACCGTCTAATTACCACGCTATATGGCAGGTTTACCCTACAATGACCCTGAAGTCACCGTTTCAGAGCTTTTGCTCGTCTTGAAGTGACGAAATATGACTAAATATGACTAAATATGTTGCAGTCACATAAGAACATTTCAGACAAGGTCCAGTTTCAGTAGTTTAGCGATGGTCACCATATTTTGTTGATCTGAGAACAACATTCCTGTCTGGAAATGTTAGTCCTAACCCCTAAATCTCTCCTGTAACCTATCCCTAAAATCAGGGGCTGTTTACACACTTTCAACCGAAACAGTTTTGGCTGTTCGTTTACATGACGGTAAAAAAACCTGAAAACGCAAAAATGTTGCAAAAAAGAAAACATTATTCTCTTCGTGTAAACTACAAAAACATGAACGTGTGAAAACAGTGACGTCATTCGGACGTGTTCAGTCTGTCGCACAAACAGTGTGTGAATATAATATTAAAATATTAGAGAATCAATACACACCATTACAATGACCCTAAAACAGCCATATATGAGATAATACCTGTTTTAGTTTATTTCATGAGATGAGAGCTGTGATCCCGCCAGCAGAGGAAGACAAACTCCAAAAGCGCAGGATGTGGAGGAGAAAACACAACTGTCTCTGAAGGGCATTTGAAGGGCTAATCCTGGCGGTTCAGGAACACACACACGCCTCACGTTCAGATGCTTTATTGTACCAGGTTATTTTGTTTGCTTTTCCCTTCAAAATGAAAACCATCTGCATAAATGTGGAGGTAGAAACGGGTTTGTGTCCAGAGATATAGCTTACTCCGACAAATAAACATACAAACACTGTGAAGACGAATCTCATGTTCAGAAACATGTTCAGGTTATATTTCAACTCCAATCAAAAGAAATAAAGCGGGAAATAAAGCACTCGATCTCAAGCACTTATACAAGTGTCTATAATTCATGTTCACATTACAGTATGAAAAATAAAAGCATTCAATGCCATTGAAACTAGTGTAACATAATAAAAAATGTATTACACGTTTTCTTTACACATAATTTGCATTTATTTCTTTTATTTTGGGGGCAAAATGTGATCTGAACACGTTTCCATGAGCTCTCGAAATGATTGAAGTGATGCCGGGATCCATAAACTGCCTTTCCGTCAGCAAATAAATACAGTTTTAGTAAAGTGCTTGAGAGGTTATGACACTTGACCCCGTGACCTCTGGAATTATAATATTTCCTAAGCCCAGTGCATCCGTTTACGGCCGTGACGCACGGAGAATCCACATGAAACCAGCGCTTGAAATGATTCTAGCGTTTCTACTTGAAATGAACACGTCAAATAATAAAAGTGGAGGAGAGCAAGATCCAGAAAAGAGAGTATTTGAGTGAGCAGGTGTGAGAGAGAGAGAGAGGGGGAGAGAGGGAGAGGGAGAGCGAGAGAGAGAGAGAGCGAGGGAGAGAGAGAGGTGTGTGTTACGGCAGCCAGCGCAGGTTCAGGCAGCGCGCGATGAAGGCGTACGTATCCGCCACCTCCTGAATCACTTTACTGGTGGGCTTTCCTGCGCCGTGGCCCGACTTCGTGTCCACGTAGATGAAGAGCGGGTTGGACTGGCCGGGCCAGTGCCCGATCTCGTGCTGCAGGGTGGCCATGTATTTTAAGGAGTGCAGCGGCACCACGCGGTCGTCATGGTCACCGGTCAGCAGCAGCACCGCGGGATACTGAACGCCGTCGGCCGCGGGAACACGGATGTTGTGAAGAGGAGAATACCTGCCAACATTCACATGCTTCAGACACAACAACAACAACAACAACAACAACATCTGCAAATAAACCATTATAATGAAAGTTAGGAGTGCAACATATTAGTTGCTGTGCTGATGTGACAAACAAATCGAACTGGATTTTATTTATATAATATTATCCCATAATACCAATAATATCCCATTATTAACAGAATAACATGATTATAAATTGTTAATGGCTGCAGTCTGTTTAAAAATATTTAATGAATTGGAATGGTTGTTTTTTATGGTTTGAACGAATGATTCAATGACTCAGTTTTGGACAATGATAAATATATATATATATGAACAGTCTTTCATCACGACCTGCTGGTGTAACAATATAACGATACAATCTTTCACTGTCATAAAGGGTATTTACTGCACTGAGATCAGCGTTTATATCTGAACTATAAACTTTTATCCCGGTATTTCTGTGATCATTTGAATATTTGTAACAGAAATGATGAAACAGTTTCACACTTCATGATAAACTCAGAATTAAATGTTCGTTGTCAAAGGTTTAACAGACGATCTCGTTCTTGAATGATGCGTGTTTGAATTATGCAGATCTATTTAGCTTCGGTTATTTTAATACTTCTAATGCAGTAAAATCACAGAAACACACAGTCTAATGTCTCACTGACATCATTTACAGGCAGAATTCAGAGGAAACTCACTTGATTAACCAGTCAAACTGCTCTTTGATTTCGGAGCAGCCGAAGTCTGTGGTCCACGCGTGTCCGATGGTGAACTTATGAAACTTCAACATGTCCATGACGCCGACCTGAGCCACGGCACAGCCGAACAGATCCGGCCTCTGGTTCACACACGCCGCTGCAGGAGAACACACACGTGAGTGAGAGAGAGTGTGTGTGTGTGTGTGTGTGTGTGTGTGTGTGTCGTACCCACGAGCAGCCCCCCGTTGGAGCCTCCGTTGATGGTGATTTTGCTGGAGGAAGTGTAACCCTCCTTTATCAGATACTCGGCCGCACACTGAAAGTCAGTGAAACAGTTCTGTTTATTGGCCAACATCCCCGCTGCACAAAGAGAGAGAGACGCGTTCATTCACATGCAACACAATGTTAAAGAATCATGTTCCAATTATAGTACCATATACACACACTTCATTCTCGTGTTCAGAAGTTTAAGCTCATCAAAACTATATTTATTTGATCAAATTACAGTAAAATAGCAATACTGTGAATAATGATTGAAATTTCACATTACCGTTATCTGTGTGAATATATAGTAAAGTGTCATTTATTCCTGTGATTAAAGCTGAATTTATTAGATGATAAATACAGTAAAACAGTGTAATATTATATCAGTGTAAAACAGCTGTTTTCTATGTGAATATATAGTAAAGTGTCATTTATTCCTGTGATTAAAGTTGTATTTTCAGCATCATTACTCCAGTCTTCAGTGTCAAATGATCTTCACTAATTATTCTAATATAATGATTAGATGACCAATAAACATTTATTATTATTATCAGTGTTGAAAACAGTTAATATTTTTGTGGAAAATTATTTCATTCATGAATAGAAAATTCAAAAATGTAGCACTTATTTGAATTAGAAATATATTACAGCATTATAAATGTCTGCATGTTAGATTTAATGCAATCTTGACAAATAGAGGTCAATCTTTCTGAGCCCAAACTTTTCAGTGGTAATGTATTGTGTGTTTAATGAGCAGTTATATGCAGAACATGAGCGCAGATTCATGCCTTTATGCCACGTCTCTCCGTATTCTCCTCCTCCTCTGATGTTCGCCACGGCCAGAACTCCTCCCAGATGCCTGACAAATATCAGCCGGGAAACGCTGGAAAACAACGGGAACAGGACAGGCGTTTACAGGAACGAGTGTGAGTGTGAGTGTGTGTGGAGTGTGTGTGGAGTGTGTTGCACCTGTAGCTGGGAGTGATGGAAATATTGAATCCTCCGTATCCGTAGAGGAAGGCAGGGTGGGAACCATCCAGCTTGATTCCTTTCTTATGGACAATAAACATTGGGATTTGCGTGCCGTCTTTACTGGGATAAAACACCTGTAAAAAACAAATACACAGACATGAAGTGAAGAGAGAGAGTGTGTGTGTGTGTGTGTGAGAGATGTTGTACCTGAGTGGTCTGATAGTCCGCAGGATTGAAGCCCTTCACTGTAACTTCTCTAAAGACGTGTGGCTTCAGCGGCTCTTGAGTCAGATCGCAGTGATAGATGATCGCTAAAGGAACACACACACACACAGATCATTCTCGTTACACACACACACACCTGACGAGTCGTTGCGGTCTGAAGCTTCACGGACCTGGAGACAAAAACGAGGTGAAGCTGTAAAAGATCTCAGAGTCTTTCTTCCTCCCGGTGAATCCCACGATGGATCCGACGTCCAGCGGGAACGAGTGCAGCTCCTGTCCGGAGGAGAGGTGGAACATCTTCAGCACGCTCTTCACGTCATGCAGGAAACACACAAACAGCAGGACGGAGTGAGCGCAGGTGGCGAACACTGAGAGAGAGAGGGGGGGGGGGGAGAGAGAGAGGAGGGGGGGAGAGAGAGAGAGAGGGGGGGGGGGAGAGAGAGAGAGAGACATTACTGGTCCAATTATCATAAACCACTGACAAAATCATAATTAAAATTAGACATATTATTAATAAAATAATAATGGCGAACTAATG
>JAWRVZ010000189.1:0-10000 GCA_037043235.1 Rhodeus uyekii | reverse complement strand
CACTCACACACACACACACACTCACGCTTCATGACACACTCACACACACACACTCACACACACACACACACTCACGCTTCATGACACACACACACACACACACACACACACGCTTCATGACACACACACTCACACACACACACGCTTCATGACACACACACACACACACACACACACACACACGCTTCATGACACACACACACACACACACACACGCTTCATGACACACACACACACACACACACACACGCTTCATGACACACACACACACACACACACTCACGCTTCATGACACACTCACACACACACACTCACACACACACACACACTCACGCTTCATGACACACTCACACACACTCACACACACACACACACTCACGCTTCATGACACACACACACACACACACACGCTTCATGACACACACACACACACACGCTTCATGACACACACACACACACACACACACGCTTCATGACACACACACACACACACACACACACACACGCTTCATGACACACACACACACACACACTCACGCTTCATGACACACACACACACACACACACACACACACGCTTCATGACACACACACTCACACACACACACACACACACGCTTCATGACACACACACACACCTCGTAGAGCAACCGTCCCGTCCTCGGAGAAGCTGTTGGGGTCCAGGAACACGCTGGGTTCTGCCTCCAGGTTCTCCTGCATGTACAGAACACTCTGGTTCTGCAGACCCGTGTTGTAAAAGTGAAAATACCTACAGGAGACAGACATGTGTGTTCGTTAAAACACACACATGCAGCGAGACGCAAGCGTTCGGACTCAAGCCTGCATTTATCTGATGAAAATGCAGTAAAATTGTGAAATTACAATTAATAACCGTTTTAATATTTCAATATATAATAAAGCGTCATTTATTCCTGTGATTAAAGCTGTATTTTCAGCATGATTCCTCCAGCGTCACATGATCTTCTCTAATCAATATCATATGATGATCAACACACATTAATGATCATTATCAGTGTTGGAAACTGTTCAAATTTTACGAGATACGCAACTATTCAAAACTTTCAAAAAAGTAACAAAAAGCAAAGACACATTAAATTCATCAAAAAAATACAATAAAGACATTTAAGATGTTAACAAAAAGAAAAGATTTCCAATTCAAATAAACGCTTTTCATTGGAAATCTTCTTCTCATCAAAGAATCCTGAAAATCACTTTCTATAAAAATCAACTGATAATATTAAGAAGCATTAATGATGATGAAGATCATGTGACATCATAAAACATATTACAATATAAACAACAGTTAATATAAATGGTAATAACGTTTTACAATATTACTTGGTGAGCAACAGCCGTCTTATAAGACATGAATAAATGATTGTGAGCACCTGCTCCCGCGCTTGAACGGGCAGCTGTATTTGGGATAGTCGTAGAGTTCAGTCATGCGATCCTTAAACACGTCTCTGATCTCACTCTGCTCCAGGAACGGCAGCGTCAGCTGATTCTGAGCGCTCACAAAGGCCTGCACACACACACACACACACACACGCACACACACGCACACGCACGTGACCAACACACACACACGCGTGAGACACACGCATTCAGAGTCTCAGAAACACTGAGTCAGATGGTCATGAGGAGAGATGAGAGGAGGAGAGGAGAAGAGAGGAGGAGAGGAGAAGAGAGGAGGAGAAGAGGAGAAGAGAGGAGGAGAGGAGAAGAGAGGAGGAGAGGAGAAGAGAGGAGGAGAGGAGAAGAGAGGAGGAGAGGAGAAGAGAAGAGAGGAGAAGAGGAGGAGAGGAGGAGAAGAGAGGAGGAGAGATGAGAAGAGAGGAGGAGAGATGAGAAGAGAGGAGGAGAGATGAGAAGAGAGGAGGAGAGATGAGAAGAGAGGAGGAGAGATGAGAAGAGAGGAGGAGAGATGAGAAGAGAGGAGGAGAGATGAGAGGAGGAGAGGAGAAGAGAAGAGAGGAGGAGAGATGAGATGAGAGGAGGAGAGATGAGAGGAGGAGAGGAGAAGAGAGGAGGAGAGGAGGAGAGGAGAGAGAGGAGAGGAGGAGGAGAGATGAGAGGAGGAGAGGAGAAGAGAGGAGGAGAGGAGGAGAGAGAGGAGGAGAGGAGAAGAGGAGAGATGAGAGGAGGAGAGGAGAAGAGAGGAGGAGAGGAGAAGAGAGGAGGAGAGGAGAAGAGGAGAAGAGAGGAGAAGAGGAGAAGAGAGGAGAAGAGGAGAAGAGAGGAGGAGAGGAGAGATGAGAGATGAGAGGAGAAGAGGAGAAGAGAGGAGGAGGAGAGGAGGAGAGAGGAGGAGAGGAGAGATGAGGAGAGATGAGAGGAGGAGAGGAGAAGAGAGGAGGAGAGGAGAAGAGAGGAGGAGAGGAGAAGAGAGGAGAAGAGGAGAAGAGAGGAGGAGAGGAGAAGAGAGGAGGAGAGGAGAGATGAGAGATGAGAGGAGAAGAGGAGAAGAGAGGAGAAGAGGAGAGAGAGGAGAGAGGAGAGGAGAAGAGAGGAGGAGAGGAGAAGAGAGGAGAGGAGAGAGAGAAGAGAGGAGGAGAGGAGAGAGAGGAGAGGAGAGAGGAGAGATGAGGAGAGAGAGAGGAGGAGAGGAGAAGAGAGGAGGAGAGGAGAGATGAGGAGAGATGAGAGGAGGAGAGGAGAAGAGAGGAGGAGAGGAGAGAGGAGAGGAGAGATGAGGAGAGATGAGAGGAGGAGAGGAGAAGAGAGGAGGAGAGGAGAGATGAGGAGAGAGGAGAGGAGGAGAGAGGAGAAGAGAGGAGGAGAGGAGAAGAGAGGAGGAGAGGAGAAGAGAGGAGGAGAGGAGAAGAGAGGAGGAGAGGAGAAGAGAGGAGAAGAGGAGAAGAGAGGAGAAGAGGAGAAGAGAGGAGAAGAGAGGAGGAGAGGAGAGATGAGAGGAGGAGAGGAGAAGAGGAGAAGAGAGGAGGAGAGGAGAAGAGAGGAGGAGAGGAGAGATGAGAGATGAGAGGAGGAGAGGAGAAGAGAGGAGGAGAGGAGGAGAGGAGGAGGAGAGGAGAGATGAGGAGAGATGAGAGGAGGAGAGGAGAAGAGAGGAGGAGAGGAGAAGAGGAGGAGGAGAGGAGAAGAGAGAAGAGGAGAGAGGAGAGAGAAGAGAGAGGAGAGGAGGAGGAGAGATGAGATGAGAGGAGGAGAGATGAGAGGAGGAGAGGAGAAGAGAGGAGGAGAGGAGGAGAGGAGGAGAGGAGGAGAGATGAGGAGAGAGGAGAGGAGAAGGAGAAGAGAGGAGGAGAGGAGGAGAAGAGGAGAGAGGAGATGAGGAGGAGGAGAGATGAGAGGAGGAGAGGAGAAGAGAGGAGGAGAGGAGGAGAGGAGGAGAGGAGGAGAGGAGGAGGAGAGATGAGAGGAGGAGAGGAGAAGAGAGGAGGAGAGGAGAAGAGAGGAGGAGAGGAGAAGAGGAGAAGAGGAGATGAGAGGAGAAGAGGAGAAGAGAGGAGGAGAGGAGAAGAGAGGAGGAGAGGAGAGATGAGAGATGAGAGGAGAAGAGGAGAAGAGAGGAGGAGAGGAGAAGAGAGGAGGAGAGGAGAGATGAGAGATGAGAGGAGAAGAGGAGAAGAGAGGAGGAGAGGAGGAGAGAGGAGGAGAGGAGGAGAGGAGAGAGAGAGGAGAGGAGAAGAGAGGAGGAGAGGAGAAGAGAGGAGAAGAGGAGAAGAGAGGAGAAGAGGAGAAGAGAGGAGGAGAGGAGAGATGAGAGATGAGAGGAGAAGAGGAGAAGAGAGGAGGAGAGGAGGAGAGAGGAGGAGAGGAGAAGAGAGGAGGAGAGATGAGAGGAGGAGAGGAGAAGAGAGGAGGAGAGGAGAGATGAGGAGAGATGAGAGGAGAAGAGGAGAAGAGAGGAGGAGAGGAGAAGAGAGGAGGAGAGGAGAGATGAGGAGAGAGGAGAAGAGGAGAGGAGAGAGAGGAGAGGAGGAGAGAGAGGAGAGGAGAGAGGAGGAGAGGAGAAGAGAGGAGGAGAGGAGAAGAGAGGAGGAGAGGAGAAGAGAGGAGGAGAGGAGAGAGAGAGGAGAAGAGAGGAGAGAGAGGAGAAGAGAGGAGGAGAGGAGAAGAGAGGAGGAGAGGAGAGAAGAGAGGAGGAGAGGAGGAGAAGAGGAGAGGAGAGAGGAGGAGAGGAGAAGAGAGGAGGAGAGGAGAGAGGAGAGGAGAGTGAGAGAGGAGAGGAGAGAGGAGAAGAGAGGAGAAGAGAGGAGGAGAGAGGAGGAGAGGAGAGAGGAGAGATGAGAGATGAGAGGAGGAGAGGAGAAGAGAGGAGGAGAGGAGAAGAGAGGAGGAGAGGAGAAGAGAGGAGGAGAGGAGGAGAGGAGGAGAGGAGAAGAGAGGAGGAGAGGAGAGATGAGAGGAGAGGAGGAGAGGAGAAGAGGAGGAGAGGAGAGAGGAGGAGAGGAGAAGAGAGGAGGAGAGGAGGAGAGAGGAGGAGAGAGGAGGAGAGGAGAGATGAGATGAGGAGAGGAGAGGAGAGATGAGAGGAGGAGAGGAGAAGAGAGGAGGAGAGGAGAGAGAGGAGGAGAGGAGAAGAGAGGAGGAGAGAAGAGAGGAGGAGAGGAGAAGAGAGGAGGAGAGGAGAGATGAGAGATGAGAGAGAGGAGGAGAGAAGAGAGGAGGAGAGGAGAAGAGAGGAGGAGAGGAGAGATGAGATGAGAGGAGGAGAGGAGAAGAGAGGAGGAGAGGAGAAGAGAGGAGGAGAGGAGAAGAGAGGAGGAGAGGAGAGATGAGAAGAGAGGAGGAGATGAGAGGAGGAGAGGAGAAGAGAGGAGGAGAGGAGAAGAGAGGAGGAGAGGAGAGATGAGAGAGGAGAGGAGAGGAGGAGAAGAGAGGAGGAGAGGAGAGATGAGGAGGAGAGGAGGAGAGATGAGAGGAGGAGAGATGAGAGGAGGAGAGGAGAAGAGAGGAGGAGAGGAGAAGAGAGGAGGAGAGGAGAGATGAGAGGAGGAGAGATGAGAGGAGGAGAGGAGAAGAGAGGAGGAGAGGAGAGAGAGAGGAGGAGAGATGAGAGATGAGAGATGAGAGGAGAGGAGGAGAAGAGAGGAGGAGAGGAGAGATGAGATGAGAGGAGGAGAGATGAGAGGAGGAGAGGAGAAGAGAGGAGGAGAGGAGAAGAGAGGAGGAGAGGAGAAGAGGAGAAGAGAGGAGGAGAGGAGGAGAGATGAGAGGAGAGAGGAGAAGAGAGGAGGAGAGATGAGAGGAGGAGAGGAGAAGAGAGGAGGAGAGGAGAAGAGAGGAGGAGAGGAGGAGAGGAGAGAGAGGAGGAGAGGAGAGAGAGGAGAGAGGAGAGATGAGAGGAGGAGAGGAGAAGAGAGGAGGAGAGGAGAGATGAGAGAAGAGAGGAGGAGAGGAGAAGAGAGGAGGAGAGAGGAGAAGAGGAGAGGAGAGAGAGAGGAGAAGAGAGGAGGAGAGGAGAAGAGAGAGGAGAGGAGAAGAGGAGAGGAGGAGAGGAGGAGAGATGAGAGGAGGAGAGGAGAAGAGAGGAGAAGAGAGGAGGAGAGGAGAAGAGAGGAGGAGAGGAGAAGAGAAGAGGAGAGGAGAAGAGACGAGGAGAGGAGAAGAGACGAGGAGAGGAGAGGAGGAGAGGAGAAGAGAGGAGGAGAGGAGAAGAGAAGAGGAGAGGAGGAGATCACCTGTGTTTTCTCACTGTCGGGATCTTCCAGCCAGATGTACGGATCAGGAACTTTACAGCCATGATAGTCGTCCACCTGAAAACACACACACACACACACACACACACACACACACACACACACACACACACACACATATCACAATCAAACACACAGTATCTGCTCATCTTCCAGCCAGATGTACGGATCAGGAACTTTACAGCCATGATAGTCGTCCACCTGAAAACACACACACACACACACACACACACACTGATATCACAATCAAACACACAGTATCTGCTGATTAATTACTGATTATAAACATTTAATCTGACACTGTCTGTTAAAACAGCTCCTAAATTTACCAAATTCAAAACTATTGTTAAAAGCGTATTTCTGACTTTCATCCGTCTCTCTTTATCTTTCTGTTTAATCTGCAGCAGTTTGACCTCCATCATCCCTTCATTCTCACTTTCTTTATCAGTCTCTCATCCGTTCATTTATCACTTCATCCTTCTTTCAGTCTTTATGGACGAATTTATAATACCATTCCTGTATTTATTATCATATGAATTCATTCCTTTTTGCATTTCTGTATTTTATCAATTCTTATAAATACATTCATATATATATATATACATATATATTTGTTTTCTCCATTATTTATTAAAGCAATTACTAGCATCAAACTTTATCACTACAATAATTTAATTATAAATACTATATATATATCAGTCACTACACACACGTGTTTTCTCCATTATTTATTAAAGCAATTACTAGCATCAAACTTTATCATACAATAATTTACCCATTGATTTATTCTTTTAGTCATTCATTCATATCCGTATCGACTATTTATTTATCCATTCACTCCTTCTTTCGTCCATCTGTTATTATTCCTTCATTCATTCATTCATCCTCTCTTTCTCTCTGTTTTCAGTCACTCACCACTGATTCGTCTCTATAGGCGTTCGGATACTGGAAAGCCATTACTGTGTATCTTCAGAGCTGATGAACGGATGAAATAATGATATGATGAAGTAAAGGAGGAGAGTTGTGGAGTTCTGTGTGTTTGAGAGCAGCAGCACAATGTCCGGAATCAACAGGAAAACAATCCGAACAAAGACGGAGAGGCGGGAGAAGAACCGCGGATCCCCACAGCGCCCCCTGCCGGAACCCCAGTGCGCCTGCGCCACCAACACACGCGCGCAGACGCGGATCAAAATCAATCAAAATTCAAATCAAAATTATGAATAGATCGCGCGCAGACGCGGATCAAAATCAATCAAAATTCAAATCAAAATTATGAATAGATCACAATATTCCGAGATATAAATAGAAAAATATGAAATCTTGCCTTTCTACACCATATTTATGACATTTTAGGTATTCATTTAGACTTTTCATCTCATAATTATTATTTGGTACATTGATTTTACATATTTATATTATCATATTTACAGAAGCGTGTTTGTTCTAATGAAATGCTGATTGTGAGATTGATGGATTTATAGGTTTATTTCAAATGGATTGTTCTGCATGTTTTGCAACAGAAATCATATAGAAATAAGAAGAGGAATATAATGCTTACAGAGAGTTGTGTTTTCTTCAGCAGAGTTTCCAGTTTTTCTTTCGTTTGTAAAGAATCAATTACTGTAATAGTAACTGCTGTGTGGAAATAACAGATATCATTTAGAAACACTGTGAGCTTCTGTGAAACACGAGAGAGAGAGAGGGAGAGAGCAGAGAGAGAGGGAGAGAGCGAGAGAGAGAGAGGGAGAGAGAAAGAGAGAGGGGGGGGTGGAGGAAGACATCAGGCACAGGGTGGAGTTTGTCAAGTGATGTTTGAATGAAAACCAAGGTTTCTACACATTTAAGATGTAAAGTAGAATAACTTTCTACTGCTAAATTCAGAAAAAACAGAGATTCTAATTATTAGACCAAAAAGTTCAGCACATAATAATCTAGACTACTGTCTAACACTCGATGGCTGCTCTGTCAAGTCTTCGTCGTCAGTTAGTCGTCAGCTATTTTCATTTGAAAGCCATGTTTCTAGCATCTGTAAAACGGCATTCTTCCATCTTAAAAATATATCTAAATTGCGACATATGCTATCTAAGACAAATGCGGAAAAGTTAGTTCATGCGTTCATGAGTTCAAGGCTAGATTATTGTAATGCTCTACTAGGTGGTTGCCCTGCACGCTTAATAAACAAATTCCAGCTGGTCCAAAATGCAGCAGCTCGAGTTCTTACTAGAACCAGGAAGTATGAGCATATTAGCCCAGTTCTGTCAAACCTGCACTGGCTTCCTATTAAACACCGAATACATTTTAAAATCTTGTTAATTACTTACAAAGCATTAAATGGTTTAGCTCCACAGTACTTGAGCGATCTCTTAACACATTATAGTCCTTCACGTCTATTGCGATCCCAAAATACTGACCAGCTTATAATACCTAGAATATCAAAGTCAACTGCTGGCGGTCGATCCTTTTCCTATTTAGCTCCTAAACTCTGGAACAGTCTTCCTATTACAGTTCGGGAAGCAGACACACTCTGTCAGTTTGAATCTAGACTAAAAACACATCTTTTCAACCTGGCATACACATAACACATTATACATACATTTTAATCCAAATCATGTAAAATGATTGTTAGGCTGCATAATTTAGATAAGCCGGAACCGGGAACATTCCCATAACACCTGATGTACTCGATACATCAGAAGAAGAATGGCATCTACGCTGATATTGTTCTCTGTTTATTCCGAGGTTACCGTGGTCAGCCGGATCCGGGCCGTATCCAGATCAGATGAAGGACCTGGACACGAGCACAGCACTGCCCTGAAGTTCCGCATCTACGCTGATATTGTTCTCTGGTTACCGTGGTCAGCCGGATCCGGGCCGTATCCAGATCAGATGAAGGACCTGGACACGAGCACAGCACTGCCCTGAAGTGTCTGCGGAGACCGTGACTCTACTGACAGTGTTTTTCAACCTTTTTTGAGCCAAGGTACATATTTTCATTCAAAAAAATCACAAGGCACACCACCAACCGAAAATGTAAAAAAATGCGCGCCGCGGACCGGATAATTTTAATCGCGGACCTGTGGTGATACTCGGTTGTTGACGGTTGATGTCAAAGCTGCTCTCCACCAAAGCTATAGCACAGGGGTCTCAAACTCAAATGACCTGGGGGCCGCATGAGGGTCATTTGGGTAAGGCAGGGTCAAGTATTCCACAAAAAAAGTATTTTCTCAAACATCATTATTGACAGTTCTTTATCTTCAATGGGTTCTTCTGAGCATGAACTGTCCTGAACATAAACAGAATATTGAAGAACATGAACGGTTCTTCTGAATATGACTTGTCTAAATCCAGATACTAAGTCATTATTATGAGAAACTTAATCATTATTTTGAGATATTAAGTCAATATTATGACAAACTTTCTAATTTTTTCGAGATACTTAGTCATTATTATAAGAAACTTTCTCATTATTTCGAGATATTAAGTCATTATTATGAAAAAACGCTCTCACTATTTTGAGATATTAAGTCATTATTGTGAGAAACTTTCTCATTTTTTCCAGATACTTAGTCATTATTATGAGAAACGCTCTCATTATTATAACTTAAATAATCATTTTTTTTCCTCAACTGTGGCGGAAACGGGTTTCCATACTTTCCTGATGTCATGAACATCGTAACATTTGTATTATGGCAGAAAATACAGAGATAGGCGACTGCTACCGGCTGTTAATGATCAGCTGGGACTGTGGGACACCTTTAATATATTTGGGATGCAGCAACAGAGGCGTTATTTGCTGGATTTTACTTCACTACAATCGAGCTCCACTCCCCTCGGTGACACTGTCAACGGAGCATCGGTGTTGGTCGTTAATTTGCAGATTCGTCATGATAACATATCATCCGCATGGATAGTGGCGATCATATCGATCATAATGATGGAAAAACAAAATACAATCCGCATGACTCTAAATCCAATGCCGATAACAGTAACACAAAGTAGAACATGCTCAATTTCAATCACAATAAGAAGTAATAATTCTATGACGGCTTTGACAAATATGATGTTCCACGGGCAGCTCCATAGTTGTAATGTTTAATGTAATGTGTATATGTAATGTAATATGTTTCATAGTAGAAATGTTTCTGTCAGACTGCCTCAAGCCCGGCCGATGCCCCGCCCCCTGAGTCATATACTCCACTGTCATTGGCCCCAGGGAGTCACATACTCCACTGTGATTGGCTGGTTTATACAGCTCCAGCTTGCACGAAAAAGGAATCTTCCGCACACTAAAGCGCTATTCATTCAAAACTTGAGACC